>WEDG01007751.1:0-45359 GCA_017591395.1 Schistocephalus solidus
AGATGGGTGTGTCGCTCATTTTTCATCAGAATCACGAAAGAAAACGACAAAACAACTGGACCGTAGGTCAATGGTAGAACGCTAGACTCAATAAGCAAAGGTCATGGAGTTCGACGCCCAGGTGGTCCTCACCTGGGGATTGGGTATGACTGGCATGATGACTGTAAATATGCCAGAAATAGACATTCCAGACACTATTAGCTTTGTCGGATCCACTTAAACAGCAGATCCTTAAGCAGATGGGTGTGCCGCTCATTTTTATCATTTTCACGAAAAGAAAAACAGGTAGACCGTAGGTCAATGGAAGAGCGCTTAAATCAATAAGCAAAGCTCACGGGTAGCGAAGCCCAGGTGGTCCGCACCTGGGATTGGGTATGGCTGCATGATGACTGCAAATATGCCAGAAGTAGACATTCCAGACTCTATTAGCTTTGTCGGATCCACTCAAAACAGCAGATCCTTAAACAGATGGGTGTGCCGCCATTTTTATCATTTTTCACGAAAAGAAACAAAAACAAGTAGACCGTAGGTCAATGGAAGAGCGCTTAAATCAATAAGCAAAGATCACGGGTGTGAAGCCCAGGTGTTCCGCACCTGGGATTGGGTATGAGTGCATGATAACTGCAAATATTCCAGAAATAGACATTCCAGACTCTATTAGCTTTGTCGGATCCACTTAAATAGCAGATCCTTAAGCAGATGGTTGGGCCGCTCATTTTCATCATTTCACGAAAGAAACAATCAAAAACAGGTTAACCGTAGGTAAAATTGAATTAAACTTAAATCAATAAGCAAAAGATCACGGGTGCGAAGCCCAGGTGTTCCGCACCTGGGATTGGGTATGACTGGCTGATGACGGCTAATATGCCAGAAATGGCCATTCTGGACTCTATTGGCTTTGTCGGATCCACTTCAACAGCATATACTACAGCTTGCCATGCGACCATCTGCAAAGGCTATAAAGTGAGCTGCGGGGCAAAAAGCAAAATACGTGTGCCTTAAGCAGATGGGTAGGTCGCTCATTTTCAACAGAATCACGACAGAATACGACAAATCAACTGGACAGTAGGTCAATGGTAGAACGCTAGACTCATTAAGAAAAGGTCACGGGTACGCAGCCGAGGTGGTTCTCACCTGGGATTGGAGATGACTGCATGATGACTGCAAATATGCCACAAATAGACATTCCAGACTCTATTAGCTTTGTCGGATCCACTTCAACAGCATATACTACAGCTTGCCATGCGACCACCTGCGAGGGCTCTAAAGTGAGCTCCAGGGCAAAAAACAAAATACGTGTTCCTTGAGCAGATGGGTGGGTCGCTCATTTTCATCAAAGTTATGAAAGAAAACGACAAACAACTGGACCGTAGGTCAGTGGTAGAACGCTAGACTCAATAAGCAAAGGTCACGGGTTTCGTAGTCTAGGTGGTCCTCACTTGGGATTGGGTATGACTGCATGATAACTGCAAATATGCCAGAAATAGACATTCCAGACTCTATTAGCTTTGTCTAATCCACTTAAACAGCAGATCCTTAAGCAGATATTTGGGCTGCTCATTTTCATCAGATTCACGAAAGAAACCGAAAAAAAGGGACCTTAGGTCAATGGAATAACTCTGAACTCAATAAGCAAAGGTCACGGGTTCGAAGCCCAGGTGGTCCGCACCTAGGATTGGGTATGACTGGCTGATGACGGCCAATATGCCAGAAATGGCCATTCCGGACTCTATTGGCTTTGTCGGATCCACTTCAACAGCATATACTACAGCTTGCCATGCGACCACCGGCGAGGGCTCTAAAGTGAGCTCCAGGGCAAAAAGCAAAATACGTGTTCCTTAAGAAGATGGGTGTGTCGCTCATTTTCATCAGAATCACGAAAGAAAACGACAAAACAACTGGACCGTAGGTCAATGGTAGAACGCTAGACTCAATAAGCAAAGGTCATGGGTTCGACGCCCAGGTGGTCCTCACCTGGGATTGGGTATGACTGCATGATGACTGTAAATATGCCAGAAATAGACATTCCAGACACTATTAGCTTTGTCGGATCCACTTAAACAGCAGATCCTTAAGCAGATGGGTGTGCCGCTCATTTTTATCATTTTCACGAAAGAAAAAAAAAACAGGTAGACCGTAGGTCAATGGAAGAGCGCTTAAATCAATAAGCAAAGCTCACGGGTGCGAAGCCCAGGTGGTCCGCACCTGGGATTGGGTATGGCTGCATGATGACTGCAAATATGCCAGAAGTAGACATTCCAGACTCTATTAGCTTTGTCGGATCCACTTAAACAGCAGATCCTTAAACAGATGGGTGTGCCGCACATTTTATCATTTTCACGAAAGAAACAAAAAAAAAAAAACAAGTAGACCGTAGGTCAATGGAAGAGCGCTTAAATCAATAAGCAAAGATCACGGGTGCGAAGCCCAGGTGTTCCGCACCTGGGATTGGGTATGAGTGCATGATAACTGCAAATATTCCAGAAATAGACATTCCAGACTCTATTAGCTTTGTCGGATCCACTTAAATAGCAGATCCTTAAGCAGATGGTTGGGCCGCTCATTTTCATCATTTTCACGAAAGAAACAATCAAAACAGGTTAACCGTAGGTAAATTGAATTAAACTTAAATCAATAAGCAAAGATCACGGGTGCGAAGCCCAGGTGTTCCGCACCTGGGATTGGGTATGACTGGCTGATGACGGCTAATATGCCAGAAATGGCCATTCTGGACTCTATTGGCTTTGTCGGATCCACTTCAACAGCATATACTACAGCTTGCCATGCGACCATCTGCAAAGGCTATAAAGTGAGCTGCGGGGCAAAAAGCAAAATACGTGTGCCTTAAGCAGATGGGTAGGTCGCTCATTTTCAACAGAATCACGACAGAATACGACAAATCAACTGGACAGTAGGTCAATGGTAGAACGCTAGACTCATTAAGAAAAGGTCATGGGTACGCAGCCGAGGTGGTTCTCACCTGGGATTGGAGATGACTGCATGATGACTGCAAATATGCCACAAATAGACATTCCAGACTCTATTAGCTTTGTCGGATCCACTTCAACAGCATATACTACAGCTTGCCATGCGACCACCTGCGAGGGCTCTAAAGTGAGCTCCAGGGCAAAAAACAAAATACGTGTTCCTTGAGCAGATGGGTGGGTCGCTCATTTTCATCAAAGTTATGAAAGAAAACGACAAAACAACTGGACCGTAGGTCAGTGGTAGAACGCTAGACTCAATAAGCAAAGGTCACGGGTTCGTAGTCTAGGTGGTCCTCACTTGGGATTGGGTATGACTGCATGATAACTGCAAATATGCCAGAAATAGACATTCCAGACTCTATTAGCTTTGTCTAATCCACTTAAACAGCAGATCCTTAAGCAGATATTTGGGCTGCTCATTTTCATCAGATTCACGAAAGAAACCGAAAAAAAGGGACCGTAGGTCAATGTTTAAACACTTGACTCAATAAGCAAAGGTCACGGGTGCGAAGCCAGGAGGGTCCGCACCTGGGATTGGGTATGACTGGCTGATGACGGCCAATATGCCAGAAATGGCCATTCCGGACTCTATTGGCTTTGTCGGAACACTTCAACAACATATAATACAGCTTGCCATGCGACCACCTGCGAGGGCTCTTAAGTGAGCTGCGGGGCAAAAAGCAAAATACGTGTTCCTTAAGCAGATGGATGGGTCGCTCATTTTCATCAGAATCACGAAAGAAAACGACAAAACAACTGGACCGTAGGTCAATGGTAAAACACTTGACTCAATAAGCAAAGGTCACGGGATTGAAGCCTAGGTGGTCCTCACCTGGGATTGGATATGACTGCATGATGACTGCAAATATGCCAGAAATTGACATTCCAGACTCTTTTCGCTTTGTCGGATCCACTTAAACAGCAGATCCTTAAGCAGATGATTGGGCCGCTCATTTTCATCATTTTCACGAAAGAAACAATCAAAACAGGTTAACCGTAGGTAAATTGAATTAAACTTAAATCAATAAACAAAGATCACGGGTGCGAAGCCCAGGTGTTCTGCACCTGGGATTGGGTATGACTGGCTGATGACGGCCAATATGCCAGAAATGGCCATTCCGGACTCTATTGGCTTTGTCGGATCCACTTCAACAGCATATACTACAGCTTGCCATGCGACCATCTGCAAAGGCTATAAAGTGAGCTGCGGGGCAAAAAGCAAAATACGTGTGCCTTAAGCAGATGGGTAGGTCGCTCATTTTCAACAGAATCACGACAGAATACGACAAATCAACTGGACAGTAGGTCAATGGTAGAACGCTAGACTCATTAAGAAAAAGGTCACGGGGTCGCAGCCGAGGTGGTCCTCACCTGGGATTGGAGATGACTGCATGATGACTGCAAATATGCCACAAATAGACATTCCAGACTCTATTAGCTTTGTCGGATCCACTCAACAGCATATACTACAGCTTGCCATGCGACCACCTGCGAGGGCTCTTAGCGAGCTCCAGGGCAAAAACAAAAATACGTGTTCCTTGGAGCAGATGGGTGGGTCGCTCATTTCATCAAAGTTATAAAAGAAAAACGACAAAACAACTGGACCGTAGGTCAGTGTAGAACGCTAGACTCAATAAAAGCAAAGGTCACGGGTTCGTAGCCTAGGTGGTCCTCACTTGGGATTGGGTATGACTGCATGATAACTGCAAATATGCCAGAAATAGACATTCCAGACTCTATTAGCTTTGTCTAATCCACTTAAACAGCAGATCCTTAAGCAGATATTTGGGCTGCTCATTTTCATCAGATTCACGAAAGAAACCGAAAAAAAGGGACCGTAGGTCAATGTTTAAACACTTGACTCAATAAGCAAAGGTCACGGGTGCGAAGCCAGGAGGGTCCGCACCTGGGATTGGGTATGACTGGCTGATGACGGCCAATATGCCAGAAATGGCCATTCCGGACTCTATTGGCTTTGTCGGATCCACTTCAACAACATATACTACAGCTTGCCATGCGACCACCTGCGAGGGCTCTAAAGTGAGCTGCGGGGCAAAAAGCAAAATACGTGTTCCTTAAGCAGATGGGTGGGTCGCTCATTTTCATCAGAATCACGAAAGAAAAACGACAAAACAACTGGACCGTAGGTCAATGGTAAAAACACTTGACTCAATAAGCAAAAGGTCACGGATTGAAGCCTAGGTGGTCCTCACCTGGGATTGGGTATGACTGCATGATGACTGCAAATATGCCAGAAATTGACATTCCAGACTCTTTTCGCTTTGTCGGATCCACTTAAACAGCAGATCCTTAAGCAGATGGTTGGGCCGCTCATTTTCATCAGATTCACGAAAGAAACCGAAAAAAGGGACCTTAGGTCAATGGAATAACTCTGAACTCAATAAGCAAAGGTCACGGGTTCAGAAGCCCAGGTGGTCCGCACCTAGGATTGGGTATGACTGGCTGATGACGGCCAATATGCCAGAAATGGCCATTCCGGACTCTATTGGCTTTGTCGGATCCACTTCAACAGCATATACTACAGCTTGCCATGCGACCACCGGCGAGGGCTCTAAAGTGAGCTCCAGGGCAAAAAGCAAAATACGTGTTCCTTAAATAGATGGGTAGGTCGCTCATTTTCATCAGAATCACGAAAGAAAACGACAAAACAACTGGACCGTAGGTCAATGGTAGAACGCTAGACTCAATAAGCAAAGGTCATGGTCGAGCCGAGGTGGTCCTCACCTGGGATTGGGTATGACTGCATGATGACTGCAAATATGCCAGAAATAGACATTCCAGACACTATTAGCTTTGTCGGATCCACTTAAACAGCAGATCCTTAAGCAGATGGGTGTGCCGCTCATTTTCATCATTTTCACGAAAGAAAAACAGGTAGACCGTAGGTCAATGGAAGAGCGCTTTAAATCAATAAGCAAAGATCATTGGTGCGAAGCCCAGGTGTTCCGCACCTGGGATTGGGTATGAGTGCATGATGACTGCAAATATACCAGAAATAGACATTCCAGACTCTATTAGCTTTGTCGGATCCACTTAAACAGCAGATCCTTAAACAGATGGGTGTGCCGCACATTTTATCATTTTCACGAAAGAAACAAAAAAAAAAAAAACAAGTAGACCGTAGGTCAATGGAAGAGCGCTTAAATCAATAAGCAAAGATCACGGGTGCGAAGCCCAGGTGTTCCGCACCTGGGATTGGGTATGAGTGCATGATGACTGCAAATATACGAGAAATAGGAATTCCAGACTCTATTAGCTTTGTCGGATCCTCTTAAATAGCAGATCCTTAAGCAGATGGTTGGGCCGCTCATTTTCATCATTTTCACGAAAGAAACAATCAAAACAGGTTAACCGTAGGTAAATTGAATTAAACTTAAATCAATAAGCAAAGATCACGGGTGCGAAGCCCAGGTGTTCCGCACCTGGGATTGGGTATGACTGGCTGATGACGGCCAATATGCCAGAAATGGCCATTCCAGACTCTATTGGCTTTGTCGGATCCACTTCAACAGCATATACTACAGCTTGCCATGCGACCATCTGCAAAGGCTATAAAGTGAGCTGCGGGGCAAAAAGCAAAATACGTGTGCCTTAAGCAGATGGGTAGGTCGCTCATTTTCAACAGAATCACGACAGAATACGACAAATCAACTGGACAGTAGGTCAATGGTAGAACGCTAGACTCATTAAGAAAAGGTCACGGGTTCGCAGCCGAGGTGGTCCTCACCTGGGATTGGAGATGACTGCATGATGACTGCAAATATGCCACAAATAGACATTCCAGACTCTATTAGCTTTGTCGGATCCACTTAAACAGCAGATCCTTAAACAGATGGGTGTGCCGCACATTTTTATCATTTTCACGAAAGAAACAAAAAAAAACAAGTAGACCGTAGGTCAATGGAAGAGCGCTTAAATCAATAAGCAAAGATCACGGGTGCGAAGCCCAGGTGTTCCGCACCTGGGATTGGGTATGACTGGCTGATGACGGCCAATATGCCAGAAATGGCCATTCCGGACTCTATTGGCTTTGTCGGATCCACTTCAACAGCATATACTACAGCTTGCCATGCGACCACCTGCGAGGGCTCTAAAGTGAGCTCCAGGGCAAAAAACAAAATACGCGTTCCTTGAGCAGATGGGTGGGTCGCTCATTTTCATCAAAGTTATGAAAGAAAACGACAAAACAACTGGACCGTAGGTCAGTGGTAGAACGCTAGACTCAATAAGCAAAGGTCACGGGTTCGTAGCCTAGGTGGTTCTCACTTGGGATTGGGTATGACTGCATGATAACTGCAAATATGCCAGAAATAGACATTCCAGACTCTATTAGCTTTGTCTAATCCACTTAAACAGCAGATCCTTAAGCAGATATTTGGGCTGCTCATTTTCATCAGATTCACGAAAGAAACCGAAAAAAAGGGACCGTAGGTCAATGTTTAAACACTTGACTCAATAAGCAAAGGTCACGGGTTGCGAAGCCAGGGTGGTCCGCACCTGGGATTGGGTATGACTGGCTGATGACGGCCAATATGCCAGAAATGGCCATTCCGGACTCTATTGGCTTTGTCGGAACACTTCAACAACATATACTACAGCTTGCCATGCGACCACCTGCGAGGGCTCTAAAGTGAGCTGCGGGGCAAAAGCAAAATACGTGTTCCTTAAGCAGATGGGTGGGTCGCTCATTTTCATCAGAATCACGAAAGAAAAACGACAAAAACAACTGGACCGTAGGTCAATGGTAGAACGCTAGACTCAATAAGCAAAGGTCACGGGTTCGTAGCCTAGGTGGTCCTCACTTGGGATTGGGTATGACTGCATGATAACTGCAAATATGCCAGAAATAGACATTCCAGACTCTATTAGCTTTGTCTAATCCACTTAAACAGCAGATCCTTAAGCAGATATTTGGGCTGCTCATTTTCATCAGATTCACGAAAGAAACCGAAAAAAAGGGACCGTAGGTCAATGTTTAAACACTTGACTCAATAAGCAAAGGTCACGGGTGCGAAGCCAGGGTGGTCCGCACCTGGGATTGGGTATGACTGGCTGATGACGGCCAATATGCCAGAAATGGCCATTCCGGACTCTATTGGCTTTGTCGGATCCACTTCAACAGCATATAATACAGCTTGCCATGCGACCTCCTGCGAGGGCTCTAAAGTGAGCTGCGGGGCAAAAAGCAAAATACGTGTTCCTTAAGCATATGGGTGGGTCGCTCATTTTCATCAGAATCACGAAAGAAAACGACAAAACAACTGGATCGTAGGTCAATGGTAAAACACTTGACTCAATAAGCAAAGGTCACGGGATTAAAGCCTAGGTGGTCCTCACCTGGGATTGCGTATGACTGCATGATGACTGCAAATATGCCAGAAATTGACATTCCAGACTCTTTTCGCTTTGTCGGATCCATTTAAACAGCAGATCCTTAAGCAGATAGTTGGGCTGCTCATTTTCCTCAGATTCACGAGGAACTCAAAAAAAGGACCTAAGGTCAATTGAAGAGCGCTTAACTCAATAAGCAAAGCTCACGGGTTCGAAGCCCGGGTGATCCACACCTGGGATTGGGTATGACTGGCTGATGACGGCCAATATGCCAGAAATGGCCATTCCGGACTCTATTGGCTTTGTCGGATCCACTTCAACAGCATAAACTACAGCTTGCCATGCGACCACCTGCGAGGGCTCTAAAGTGTGCTCCGGGGCACAAAGAAAAATACGTGTTCCTTAAGCATATGGGTGGGTCGCTCATTTTCTTCAGAATCACGAAAGAAAACGAAAAACAACTGTACCGTAGGTCAATAATGGAACGCTAGACTCAATAAGCAAAGGTCACGGGTTCAAAGTCTAGGTGGTCCTCACCTGGGACTAGGTATGACTGCAATATGACTGCAAATATGCCAGAAATAGACATTCCAGACTCTATTAGCTTTGTTGAATCCACTTAAACAGCAGATACTTAAGCAGATATTTGGGCCACTCATTTTCAACAGATTCACGAAAGAAATTGAAAAAAGGGGTCGTAGGTCAATGGAAGAGCGCTTAACTCAATAAGCAAAGGTCACGGGTGCGAAGCCCAGGTGGTCCGCACCTGGGATTGGGTATGACTGGCTGATGACGGCCAATATGCCAGAAATGGCCATTCCGGACTCTATTGGCTTTGTCGGATCCACTTCAACAGCATAAACTACAGCTTGCCATGCGACCACCTGCGAGGGCTCTAAAGTGTGCTCCGGGGCACAAAAAGAAAAATACGTGTTCCTTAAGCATATGGGTGGGTCGCTCATTTTTCATCAGAATCACGAAAGAAAACGACAAAACAACTGGACCGTAGGTCAATGGTAAACACTTGACTCAATAAGCAAAAGGTCACGGGTTCGAAGCCTAGGTGGTCCTCACCTGGGATTGGGTATGACTGCATGATGACTGCAAATATGCCAGAAATAGACATTCCAGACTCTTTTCGCTTTGTCGGATCCACTTTAAACAGCAGATCCTTAAGCAGATAGTTTGGGCTGCTCATTTTTCATCAGATTCACGAAAAGAAATTCGAAAAAAGGGACCTGTAGGTCAATTGAAGAGCGCTTAACTCAATAAGCAAAGGTCACGGGTGCGAAGCCCGGGTGGTCCACACCTGGGATTTTGGGTATGACTGGCTGATGACGGCCAATATGCCAGAAATGGCCATTCCGGACTCTATTGGCTTTGTCGGATCCACTTCAACAGCATAAACTACAGCTTGCCATGCGACCACCTGCGAGGGCTCTAAAGTGAGCTGCGGGGCAAAAAGCAAAATACGTGTTCCTTAAGCAGATGGGTGGGTCGCTCATTTTCATCAGAATCACGAAAGAAAACGACAAAACAACTGGACCGTAGGTCAATGGTAGAAAGCTAGACTCAATAAGCAAAGGTCACGGGTTCGAAGCCTAGGTGGTCCTCACCTGGGATTGGGTATGACTGCATGATGACTGCAAATATGCCGAAATTGACATTCCAGACTCTATTAGCTTTGTCGGATCCATTTAAACAGCAGATCCTTAAGCAGATAGTTGGGCTGCTCATTTTTCATCAGATTCACGAAAGGAACTCGAAAAAGGGACCGTAGGTCAATTGAAGAGCGCTTAAACTCAATAAGCAAAGATCACGGGTTCGAAGCCCAGGTGGTCCGCACCTGGGATTGGGTATGACTGGCTGATGACGGTCAATATGCCAGAAATGGCAATTCCAGACTCTATTGGCTTTGTCGGATCCACTTCAACAGCATATACTACAGCTTGCCATGCGACCATCACCTGCGAGGGCTATAAAGTGAGCTGCGGGGCAAAAAGCAAAAATACGTGTGCCTTAAGCAGATGGGTGGGTCGCTCATTTTCATCAGAATCACGACAGAATACGACAAAACAACTGGACCGTAGGTCAATGGTAGAACGCTAGACTCATTAAGAAAAGGTCACGGGTTCGCAGCCGAGGTGGTCCTCACCTGGGATTGGGTATGACTGCATGATGACTGCAAATATGCCACAAATAGACATTCCAGACTCTATTAGCTTTGTCGGATCCACTTCAACAGCATATACTACAGCTTGCCATGCGACTACCTGCGATGGCTTTAAAGTGAGCTCCGGGGCAAAAAGCAAAATACGTGTTCCTTGAGCAGATGGGTGGGTCGCTCATTTTCTTCAGAATCACGAAAGAAAACGAAAAACAACTGTACCGTAGGTCAATAATGGAACGCTAGACTCAATAAGCAAAGGTCACGGGTTCGAAGTCTAGGTGGTCCTCACCTGGGATTGGGTATGACTGCATGATAACTGCAAATATGCCAGAAATAGACATTCCAGACTCTATTAGCTTTGTTGAATCCACTTAAACAGCAGATACTTAAGCAGATATTTGGGCCGCTCATTTTCATTTGATTCACGAAAGAAATCGAAAAAAGGGACCGTAGGTCAATGGAAGAGCGCTTAAATTAATAAGCAAAGGTCACGGGTGCGAAGCCCATGTGGTCCGCACCTGGGATTGGGTATGACTGGCTGATGACGGCCAATATGCCAGAAATGGCCATTCCGGACTCTATTGGCTTTGTCGGATCCACTTCAACAGCATAAACTACAGCTTGCCATGCGACCACCTGCGAGGGCTCTAAAGTAAGCTCCGGGGCAAAGAGCAAAATACGTGTTCCTTAAGCAGATGGGTGGGTCGCTCATTTTCATCAGAATCACGAAAGAAAACGACAAAACAACTGGACCGTAGGTCAATGGTAAAACACTTGACTCAATAAGCAAAGGTCACGGGATTGAAGCCTAGGTGGTCCTCACCTGGGATTGGGTATGACTGCATGATGACTGCAAATATGCCACAAATAGACATTCCAGACTCTATAAGCTTTGTCGGATCCACTTCAACAGCATATACTACAGCTTGCCATGCGACTACCTGCGATGGCTTTAAAGTGAGCTCCGGGGCAAAAAGCAAAATACGTGTTCCTTAAGCAGATGGGTGGGTCGCTCATTTTCTTCAGAATCACGAAAGAAAACGAAAAACAACTGTACCGTAGGTCAATAATGGAACGCTAGACTCAATAAGCAAAGGTCACGGGTTCGAAGTCTAGGTGGTCCTCACCTGGGATTGGGTATGACTGCATGATGACTGCAAATATGCCAGAAATTGACATTCCAGACTCTTTTCGCTTTGTCGGATCCATTTAAACAGCAGATCCTTAAGCAGATAGTTGGGCTGCTCATTTTCATCAGATTCACGAGGAACTCAAAAAAAGGACCTTAGGTCAATTGAAGAGCGCTTAACTCAATAAGCAAAGCTCACGGGTTCGAAGCCCGGGTGATCCACACCTGGGATTGGGTATGACTGACTGATTACGGCCAATATGCCAGAAATGGCCATTCCGGACTCTATTGGCTTTGTCGGATCCACCTCAACAGCATATACTACAGCTTGCCGTGTGATTAGCTGCGAGGGCTCTAAAGTCAGCTCCGGGGCAAAAAGCAAAATACGTGTTCCTTAAGCAGATGGGTGGTTCGCTCATTTTCATCAGAATCACGAAAGAAAACGACAAAACAACTGGACCGTAGGTCAATGGAAGAGCGCTTAAATAAATAAGCAAAGGTCACGCTTTCGAAGCTTAGGTGGTCCCCACCTGGGATTGGGTATGACTGCCTGATGACGGCCAATATGCCTTAAATGGCAATTACGGACTCTATTGGGTTTGTCGGATCCACTTTAACAGCAGATCCTGAAGCAGATGGTTGGACAGCTCATTTTCATCAGATTCACGAAAGAAACCGAAAAAACAACGGGACCGTAGTTCAATGGAAGAACGCTTACCTCAATAAGCAAAGGTCATGGGTTCGAAGCCCAGGTGGTCCATACCTGTGATTGGGTATGACTGGCTTATGACGGCCAATATGCCAGAAATGGCCATTCCGGACTCTATTGGCTTTGTCGAATCCACTTCAACAGCATATGCTACAGGTTGCTATGCGACCAACTTCGAGGGCTCTAAAGTGAGCTCCAGGGCAAAAAGGAAAATACACGTTCCTTAAGCAGATAGGTGGGCCGCACATTGTCATTATTTCTACGATAGTAACCGATAAAACTACGGCACCGTAAGTCAATGGTTAAGCGAAGTTAACGGTTGCGAATTCCAGGTGGTCCACCATTGGATTGGGTTTGACTGGCTAAGGACGGCTTGCATGCCAGAAATTGCCATTCCGGACTCCCTTGGCTTTGTCGGATCCAATTCAACAAGATATACTTCAGGTTGCTATGTGATCACCTCCAAGGGCACTAAAGTAAGCTCCAGCGCAAAAAGTTAAATTCGTGTTCCTAAAGCAGATCGGTGGGCCGCACGTTGTTATCATATTCACTAAATCAACCGACAAAAAAACGGCACCGTAGGCAATGGTAGAGCGTTCTAATCAATAAGCAAGGGTCATAGGTTTGAATCCCCGCTGGTCCGCACCCGGGATTGGATATAACTGGCTAATAAGCCAGAAATGGCCATTCTGCACTCCCTTGCTTTTTTCGGATCCACTGCATCAACATATGCTACGGGTTGCTGTGCGCCGCCTGCAAGTGCTCTCAGTGAGCTCCAGGGCAAAAAGGAAAATAACTGTTCCTTAAGTAGACTGGTGGGCCGCACATTTTCAACATTTTCACGATATTAACCGATAAAAATATGGGACTGTAGGTATATGGTAGAGCATTGGACTCATTTAGAATATGTAATGGGTGCGAATTCCTGGTAGTTCCTACCTGGGATTGGGTAAGACTGGCTGAGGATGGCTTATTAGCCAGAAATGGCCATTTCGGTCGCCCTATGGCCTTGTCGGATCCATTACAACAAGAAATGCTACAGGTTGCTATGCGATCACCTGCAAGGGCTCTAAAGTGAGCTCCAGTGCAAAACGGAAAATACGTGTTCCTTAGGCAGATCATTGGCCAGCACATTGTCATCATATTCAAAATAGAAACCGACAAAATCAATGGGATCAAAGTAATGGTAGAGCGTTTGAATCAATAAGCAAGGGTCATGGGTGTGAACCCCTGCTAGTACGCACCTAGGCTTGGGTATGACTGGCAAATGAAGGATTATAAGCCAGAAATGGCCATTCTGCATTCCTTTGGCTTTGTCGGATCCACTACATCATCATATGCTGCGGGTTACTTTGAGACCACCTGCGAGGGCTCTTAAGTGAGTTCCAGGGAAAAAAGGAAATTACGTGGTCCTTAAGCAGATTGGTGGGCCGAAAAGTTTTATCATATTCACTATAGCAACCGACTAAGCAACGGGACCGTTGCTCATAGCAGTGAGTTCGAATCAATTAGCAAGGGTCACAGGTGCGAATCCCCACAGGTCCACACCTGGGATTGGGTATGAATGGCTGATGACGAACAATAAGCCAGAAATGGCCATTCTGCATTACCTTGCATTTGTCGGATTCACAACATCAACATATGCTACGGGATGCTATGAGACCGCCTGCGAGGGCTCTACAGTGAGCTCCAGGGCAAAAAGGAAAATACATGTTCCTTAAGCAGATCGGTGGGCCGCACATTGTCATCATTTCTACGATATTAACCGATAAAACTACGGCACCGTAGGTCAATGGTTAAGCGAAGGTAACGGGTGCGAATTCCAGGTGGTCCACCATTGGATTGGGTTTGACTGGCTAAGGACGGCTTGTTTGCCGGAAATTGCCATTCCGGACTCCTTTGGCTTTGTCGGATCCAATTCAACAAGATATACTTCAGGTTGCTATGTGATCACCTGCATGGACACTAAAAAAAGCTCCAGCGCAAAAAGTTAAATTCGTGTTCCTAAAGCCGATCGGTGGGCCGCACGTTGTTATCATATTCACGAAAGCAACCGACAACAATACGGCACCGTAGGCAATAGTAGAGCGTTCTAATCAATAAGCAAGGGTCATGGGTTTGAATCCCCGCTGGTCCGCTCCCGGGATTGGGTATAACTGGCTGATAATGGCTAATAAGCCAGAAATGGCCATTCTGCACTCCCTTGTTTATGTCGGATCAACTATATTAACATATGCTACTTGTTGCTTTGCGAACGCCTGCGAGGGCTCTAAAGTAAGCTCCAGCGCAAAAAGTTAAATTCGTGTTCCTAAAGCAGATCGGTGGGCCGCACGTTGTTATCATATTCACGAAAGAAACCGTCAAAAAGACGGCACCGTAGGCAATGGTAGAGCGTTCTAATCAATAAGCAAGGGTCATGGGTGTGAATTTCCTCTGGTCCGCACCTGGGATTGGGTATGACTGGCTGAAGACAGCTGATAAGCCAGAAATGGCCATTCTGCACTCCCTTGATTTTTCGGATCCACTGCATCAACATATGCTATGGGTTGCTGTGCGTCGCCTGCGAGTGCTCTAATGTGAGCTCCAGGGCAAAAAGGAAAATACCTGTTCCTTAAGAAGACTGGTGGGCCGCACATTTTCATCATTTTCATGAAAAAAACCGACAAATCAACGGGATCGTAGGTCAATAACCAAGGGTCACGGGTGCGATGCCAAGGTGATCCACACATGGTATTGTGTATGACTGGCTGATGACAACTTATAAGCCAGAAATGGCCATTCACGTCTCCCTTGGCTTTGTCGGATCCACTTCAGCATTATCTGCTACAGGTTGCTTTGCGATCACCTGCGAGGACTCTAAAGTTCGATCCAGGGAGAAAAGGAAAATACGTGATCCTAAAGCAAATTGGCGGGCCGCACATTGTCATTCTATTCACGAAAGCAACCAACAAAACAACGGGACCGTAGGTCAATGAAAGAACTTTCGACTCAATTAGCAAGGGTCACGGGTTTGATGCCAAGGTGATCCACACCTGGAATTGGGTATGACTGGCTGATGACGGCTAATAAGCCAGAAATGGCCATTTCTGTCTCCCTTGTCTTTGTCTGATTCACTTGAACAACAAATTCTACAGGGCTGCAATGCGACCACTGACAAAGGGCTCTTAATTTATCTCCTAAGCAAAAGGAAAAACGTGTGCCTTAAGCAGATCGGTGGGCCACACATTGTCATCATACTCACGATAGCAACCCACAAAATAACGGGACCGTAGGTCAATGGTAGACCGTTCGACTCAAATAGCAAATTTCACGGGTACGAATCCCTGGTGAACTACACCTTGGATAGGGTATGACTGGCTGATTACGGCTAATAAGCCAGAAATGACCATTTTGGACGCACTTTTCTTTGTCAGATCCACGCCAACAACAGATTCTACAGGTTGCTTTGCGGCCACCTGCGAGGGCTCTTAAATGAAATCCTGGGCAAAATAAAATGCGTGTTCCTGAAGCAAATCGGTTGGCCGCACATTGTCATCATACTCACGATAGCAATCCACAAATATACGGGAATGTAGTTCAAGGTTAGAGACTTCGACTCAATAAGCAAAAGGCACGGGCGTGAATCCCAGGTGGTTTGAACTTAGGATTGGGAATTAATGGCTGCCGACGGATATTAAGCAAAAAATGGCCATTCCGGACACCCTTGTTGTTGTCGGATCCACTGCAACAACATACGCTACAGGTTGATATGCGACCGCCTGCGAGGGCTCTAAAGTGATCTACATAGCAAAAGGAAAAATACGTGTTCCTTTAGCAGATATAAGGAGCCACATATTAACATCATATTCACGATAGGAACCGACAAATCAATGAGACCGTAGGTCAATGGTAGAGCATTCGACGCAAGTAGCAAAGTTCAGGGGCAAGAAACTCAGGTGGTTCACTCCTGGTGTGGGTATGACTGGCTGATGACGACTAATAAGCCAGAAATGGCCATTTTGGGCACTTTTGTAGTTGTCGGATCCACTGCAACAACATATGTTACAGGTTGATATGCAACCACCTGCGAGGGCTCTTAAGTTATCTCCATAGTTAAAAAGGAAAAATACGTGTTCCTTTTAGCAGATATGTGGGCCGTATATTAACATCATATTCACGATAGCAACTAAAAATCCACGGGACCGTAGGTCAATAATAGAGCGTTCGACGCAATAATCAATCTTCACGGGTACGAATTCCAGGTAACCCACACCTGGGATTGGAAATGAACGGTTGATGGAGGCTAATAAGCCAGAACTGGCCATTCCGGACTCACTTTTCTTTATCGGATCCACTTCAACAACATATGCTATAGGTTGCTATGCGACAGTCTGCGAGGGCTCTTACGTGAGCTCCAGGGCAAAAAAATGCAAATACGTGTTCCTTAAGCAGATCGGTGCCCCACACATTGTCCATCATATTTAGGATAGCAACCGACAAATCAATGGGAATTTAGGGTCAATGGTAGATCGATCGACTCTATATGCAATGGTAGCGCGTACAGAATCTCAGGTGGTCCAATCCTGGTATTGGGTATGACTGGCTGATTATGGCTTATAAGCCAGAATTAGCCATTCGGACCTCCACTTTTCTTTGTCGGATCCACTTCAAAAACATATGCTATAGGTTGCTATGTGACAACCTGCAAGGGCTCTTAAGTGATCTCCAGGGCAAAAAGGAAAATACATGTTCCTTAAGCAGATAGGTGGGCCGCACATTGTCATCATTTCTACGATATTAACCGATAAAACTACGGCACCGTAGGTCAATGGTTAAGCGAAGGTAACGGGTGCGAATTCCAGGTGGTCCACCATTGGATTGGGTTTGACTGGCTAAGGACGGCTTGTATGCCAGAAATTGCCATTCCGGACTCCTTTGGCTTTGTCGGATCCAATTCAACAAGATATACTTCAGGTTGCTATGTGATCACCTGCATGGACACTAAAAAAAGCTCCAGCGCAAAAAAGTTAAATTCGTGTTCCTAAAAGCAGATCGGTGGGCCGCACGTTGTTATCATATTCACGAAAGCAACCGACAACAATACGGCACCGTAGGCAATAGTAGAGCGTTCTAATCAATAAGCAAGGGTCATGGGTTTGAATCCCCGCTGGTCCGCTCCCGGGATTGGGTATAACTGGCTGATAATGGCTAATAAGCCAGAAATGGCCATTCTGCACTCCCTTGTTTATGTCGGATCCACTATATTAACATATGCTGCTTGTTTGCTTTGCGAACGCCTGCGAGGGCTCTAAAGTAAGCTCCAGCGCAAAAAGTTAAATTCGTGTTCCTAAAGCAGATCGGTGGGCCGCATGATGTTATCATATTCACGAAAGAAACCGTCAAAAAAGACGGCACCGTAGGCAATGGTAGAGCGTTCTAATCAATAAGCAAGGGTCATGGGTGTGAATTTCCTCTGGTCCGCACCTGGGATTGGGTATGACTGGCTGAAGACAGCTGATAAGCCAGAAATGGCCATTCTGCACTCCCTTGATTTTTCGGATACACTGCATCAACATATGCTATGGGTTGCTGTGCGCCGCCTGCGAGTGCTCTAATGTGAGCTCCAGGGCAAAAAGGAAAATACCTGTTCCTTAAGAAGACTTGTGGGCCGCACATTTTTCATCATTTTTCATGAAAAACCGACAAAATCAACGGGATCGTAGGTCAATAACCAAGGGTCACGGGTGCGATGCCAAGGTGATCCACACATGGCATTGTGTATGACTGGCTGATGACAACTTATAAGCCAGAAATGGCCATTCACGTCTCCCTTGGCTTTGTCGGATCCACTTCAGCATTATCTGCTACAGGTTGCTTTGCGATCACCTGCAAGGACTCTAAAGTTTGATCCAGGGCAAGAAGGAAAATACGTGATCCTAAAGCAAATTGGCGGGCCGCACATTGTCATTCTATTCACGAAAGCAACCAACAAAACAACGGGACCGTAGGTCAATGAAAGAACTTTCGACTCAATTAGCAAGGGTCACGGGTTTGATGCCAAGGTGATCCACACCTGGAATTGGGTATGACTGGCTGATGACGGCTAATAAGCCAGAAATGGCCATTTCTGTCTCCCTTGTCTTTGTCTGATTCACTTGAACAACAAATTCTACAGGCTGCAATGCGACCACTGACAAGGGCTCTTAATTTATCTCCTAAGCAAAAAGGAAAAAACGTGTGCCTTAAGCAGATCGGTGGGCCACACATTGTCATCATACTCACGATAGCAACCCACAAAATAACGGGACCGTAGGTCAATGGTGAGCACCGTTCGAGCTCAAATAGCAAATTTCACGGGTACGAATCCCTGGTGAACTACACCTTGGATAGGGTATGACTGGCTGATTACGGCTAATAAGCCAGAAATGACCATTTTGGACGCACTTTTCTTTGTCAGATCCACGCCAACAACAGATTCTACAGGTTGCTTTGCGGCCACCTGCGAGGGCTCTTAAATGAAATCCTGGGCAAAATAAAATGCGTGTTCCTGAAGCAAATCGGTTGGCCGCACATTGTCATCATACTCACGATAGCAATCCACAAATATACGGGAATGTAGTTCAAGGTTAGAGACTTCGACTCAATAAGCAAAAGGCACGGGCGTGAATCCCAGGTGGTTTGAACTTAGGATTGGGAATTAATGGCTGCCGACGGATATTAAGCAAAAAATGGCCATTCCGGACACCCTTGTTGTTGTCGGATCCACTGCAACAACATACGCTACAGGTTGATATGCGACCGCCTGCGAGGGCTCTAAAGTGATCTACATAGCAAAAAGGAAAATACGTGTTCCTTTAGCAGATATAAGGGCCACATATTAACATCATATTCACGATAGGAACCGACAAATCAATGAGACCGTAGGTCAATGGTAGAGCGTTCGACGCAAGTAGCAAAGTTCAGGGGCAAGAAACTCAGGTGGTCCACTCCTGGTGTGGGTATGACTGGCTGATGACGACTAATAAGCCAGAAATGGCCATTTTGGGGCACTTTTTGTAGTTGTCGGATCCACTGCAACAACATATGCTACAGGTTGATATGCAACCACCTGCGAGGGAGCTCTTAAGTTATCTCCATAGTTAAAAGGAAAATACGTGTTCCTTTAGCAGATATGTGGGCCGTATATTAACATCATATTCACGATAGCAACTAAAAATCCACGGGACCGTAGGTCAATAATAGAGCGTTCGACGCAATAATCAATCTTCACGGGTACGAATTCCAGGTAACCCACACTGGGATTGGAAATGAACGGTTGATGGAGGCTAATAAGCCAGAACTGGCTATTCGGACTCACTTTTCTTTATCGGATCCACTTCAACAACATATGCTGTAGGTTGCTGTGCGACAGTCTGCGAGGGGCTCTTACGTGAGCTCAGGGCAAAATGCAAAATACGTGTTCCTTAAGCAGATCGGTTGCCCCACACATTGTCATCATATTTAGGATAGCAACCGACAAATCAATGGGAATTTAGGTCAATGGTAGATCGATCGACTCTATATGCAATGGTAGCGCGTACGAATCTCAGGTGGTCCAATCCTGGTATTGGGTATGACTGGCTGATTATGGCTTATAAGCCAGAATTGGCCATTCCGGACTCACTTTTCTTTGTCGGATCCACTTCAAAAACATATGCTATAGGTTGCTATGTGACAACCTGCAAGGGCTCTTAAGTGATCTCCAGGGCAAAAAGGAAAATACATGTTCCTTAAGCAGATAGGTGGGCCGCACATTGTCATCATTTCTACGATATTAACCGATAAAACTACGGCACCGTAGGTCAATGGTTAAGCGAAAGGTAACGGAGTGCGAATTCCAGGTGGTCCACCATTGGATTGGATTTGACTGGCTAAGGACGGCTTGTATGCCAGAAATTGCCATTCCGGACTCCTTTGGCTTTGTCGGATCCAATTCAACAAGATATACTTCAGGTTGCTATGTGATCACCTGCATGGACACTAAAAAAAGCTCCAGCGCAAAAAGTTAAATTCGTGTTCCTAAAGCAGATCGGTGGGCCGCACGTTGTTATCATATTCACGAAAGCAACCGACAACAATACGGCACCGTAGGCAATAGTAGAGCGTTCTAATCAATAAGCAAGGGTCATGGGTTTGAATCCCCGCTGGTCCGCTCCCGGGATTGGGTATAACTGGCTGATAATGGCTAATAAGCCAGAAATGGCCATTCTGCACTCCCTTGTTTATGTCGGATCCACTATATTAACATATGCTACTTGTTGCTTTGTGAACGCCTGCGAGGGCTCTAAAGTAAGCTCCAGCGCAAAAAGTTAAATTCGTGTTCCTAAAGCAGATCGGTGGGCCGCATGATGTTATCATATTCACGAAAGAAACCGTCAAAAACGGCACCGTAGGCAATGGTAGAGCGTTCTAATCAATAAGCAAGGGTCATGGGTGTGAATTTCCTCTGGTCCGCACCTGGGATTGGGTATGACTGGCTGAAGACAGCTGATAAGCCAGAAATGGCCATTCTGCACTCCCTTGATTTTTCGGATACACTGCATCAACATATGCTATGGGTTGCTGTGCGCCGCCTGCGAGTGCTCTTATGTGAGCTCCAGGGCAAAAAGGAAAATACCTGTTCCTTAAGAAGACTTGTGGGCCGCACATTTTCATCATTTTCATGAAAAAAACCGACAAATCAACGGGATCGTAGGTCAATAACCAAGGGTCACGGGTGCGATGCCAAGGTGATCCACACCTGGCATTGTGTATGACTGGCTGATGACAACTTATAAGCCAGAAATGGCCATTCACGTCTCCCTTGGCTTTGTCGGATCCACTTCAGCATTATCTGCTACAGGTTGCTTTGCGATCACCTGCGAGGACTCTAAAGTTTGATCCAGGGCAAAAAGGAAAATACGTGATCCTAAAGCAAATTGGTGGGCCGCACATTGTCATTCTATTCACGAAAGCAACCAACAAAACAACGGGACCGTAGGTCAATGAAAGAACTTTCGACTCAATTAGCAAGGGTCACGGGTTTGATGCCAAGGTGATCCACACCTGGAATTGGGTATGACTGGCTGATGACGGCTAATAAGCCAGAAATGGCCATTTCTGTCTCCCTTGTCTTTGTCTGATTCACTTGAACAACAAATTCTACAGGCTGCAATGCGACCACTGACAAGGGCTCTTAATTTATCTCCTAAGCAAAAGGGAAAAAACGTGTGCCTTAAGCAGATCGGTGGGCCACATTGTCATCATACCTCACGATAGCAACCCACAAAATAACGGGACCGTAGGTCAATGGTGAGACCGTTCGACTCAAATAGCAAATTTCACGGGTACGAATCCCCTGGTGAACTACACCTTGGATAGGGTATGACTGGCTGATTACGGCTAATAAGCCAGAAATGACCATTTTGGACGCACTTTTCTTTGTCAGATCCACGCCAACAACAGATTCTACAGGTTGCTTTGCGGCCACCTGCGAGGGCTCTTAAATGAAATCCTGGGCAAAATAAAATGCGTGTTCCTGAAGCAAATCGGTTGGCCGCACATTGTCATCATACTCACGATAGCAATCCACAAATATACGGGAATGTAGTTCAAGGTTAGAGACTTCGACTCAATAAGCAAAAGGCACGGGCGTGAATCCCAGGTGGTTTGAACTTAGGATTGGGAATTAATGGCTGCCGACGGATATTAAGCAAAAAATGGCCATTCCGGACACCCTTGTCGTTGTCGGATCCACTGCAACAACATACGCTACAGGTTGATATGCGACCGCCTGCGAGGGCTCTAAAGTGATCTACATAGCAAAAAGGAAAATACGTGTTCCTTTAGCAGATATTAGGGGCCCACATATTAACATCATATTCACGATAGGAACCGACAAATCAATGAGACCGTAGGTCAATGGTGAAAGCGTTCGACGCAAGTAGCAAAGTTCAGGGGCAAGAAACTCAGGTGGTCCACTCCTGGTGTGGGTATGACTGGCTGATGACGACTAATAAGCCAGAAATGGCCATTTTGGGCACTTTTGTAGTTGTCGGATCCACTGCAACAACATATGTTACAGGTTGATATGCAACCACCTGCGAGGGCTCTTAAG
Source organism: Schistocephalus solidus (assembly GCA_017591395.1). NCBI lineage: Eukaryota > Metazoa > Platyhelminthes > Cestoda > Diphyllobothriidea > Diphyllobothriidae > Schistocephalus > Schistocephalus solidus. The sequence continues at coordinate 22,462 of WEDG01007751.1, forward strand.
TTATCTCCATAGTTAAAAGAGGAAAAATACGTGTTCCTTTAGCAGATATGTGGGCCGTATATTAACATCATATTCACGATAGCAACTAAAAATCCACGGGACCGTAGGTCAATAATAGAGCGTTCGACGCAATAATCAATCTTCACGGGTACGAATTCCAGGTAACCCACACCTGGGATTGGAAATGAACGGTTGATGGAGGCTAATAAGCCAGAACTGGCCATTCCGGACTCACTTTTCTTTATCGGATCCACTTCAACAACATATGCTATAGGTTGCTATGCGACAGTCTGCGAGGGCTCTTACGTGAGCTCCAGGGCAAAAATGCAAATACGTGTTCCTTAAGCAGATCGGTGCCCCACACATTGTCATCATATTTAGGATAGCAACCGACAAATCAATGGGAATTTAGGTCAATGGTAGATCGATCGACTCTATATGCAATCGTAGCGCGTACGAATCTCAGGTGGTCCAAACCTGGTATTGGGTATGACTGGCTGAGTATGGCTTATAAGCCAGAATTGGCCATCCCGGACTCACTTTTCTTTGTCGGATCCACTTCAAAAACATATGCTATAGGTTGCTATGTGACAACCTGCAAGGGCTCTTAAGTGATCTCCAGGGCAAAAAGGAAAATACGTGTTCATTAAGCAGATCGGTAGATCGCACATTATCATCATACTTACGATAGCAACCGACAAATCAACGGGACCGCAGGTCAATGGTAGATCGTTGGACTCTATATGCAAAAGTCACGCGTACGAATCTCAGGTGGTCCACACCAGGGATTGGGTATCACTGGCTGATGACGGCTAATAAGCCAGAAATGGCCATTTCTGTCTCCCTTGTCTTTGTCTGATTCACTTGAACAACAAATTCTACAGGCTGCAATGCGACCACTGACAAGGGCTCTTAATTTATCTCTTAAGCAAAAAGGAAAAAACGTGTGCCTTAAGCAGATCGGTGGGCCACACATTGTCATCATACTCACGATAGCAACCCACAAAATAACGGGACCGTAGGTCAATGGTAGACCGTTCGACTCAAATAGCAAATTTCACGGGTACGAATCCCTGGTGAACTACACCTTGGATAGGGTATGACTGGCTGATTACGGCTAATAAGCCAGAAATGACCATTTTGGACGCACTTTTCTTTGTCAGATCCACGCCAACAACAGATTCTACAGGTTGCTTTGCGGCCACCTGCGAGGGCTCTTAAATGAAATCCTGGGCAAAATAAAATGCGTGTTCCTGAAGCAAATCGGTTGGCCGCACATTGTCATCATACTCACGATAGCAATCCACAAATATACGGGAATGTAGTTCAAGGTTAGAGACTTCGACTCAATAAGCAAAAGGCACGGGCGTGAATCCCAGGTGGTTTGAACTTAGGATTGGGAATTAATGGCTGCCGACGGATATTAAGCAAAAAATGGCCATTCCGGACACCCTTGTCGTTGTCGGATCCACTGCAACAACATACGCTACAGGTTGATATGCGACCGCCTGCGAGGGCTCTAAAGTGATCTACATAGCAAAAAGGAAAATACGTGTTCCTTTAGCAGATATTAGGGCCACATATTAACATCATATTCACGATAGGAACCGACAAATCAATGAGACCGTAGGTCAATGGTAGAGCGTTCGACGCAAGTAGCAAAGTTCAGGGGCAAGAAACTCAGGTGGTCCACTCCTGGTGTGGGTATGACTGGCTGATGACGACTAATAAGCCAGAAATGGCCATTTTGGGCACTTTTGTAGTTGTCGGATCCACTGCAACAACATATGTTACAGGTTGATATGCAACCACCTGCGAGGGCTCTTAAGTTATCTCCATAGTTAAAAGGAAAATACGTGTTCCTTTAGCAGATATGTGGGCCGTATATTAACATCATATTCACGATAGCAACTAAAAATCCACGGGACCGTAGGTCAATAATAGAGCGTTCGACGCAATAATCAATCTTCACGGGTACGAATTCCAGGTAACCCACACCTGGGATTGGAAATGAACGGTTGATGGAGGCTAATAAGCCAGAACTGGCCATTCCGGACTCACTTTTCTTTATCGGATCCACTTCAACAACATATGCTATGAGGTTGCTATGCGACAGTCTGCGAGGCTCTTACGTGAGCTCCAGGGCAAAAATGCAAATACGTGTTCCTTAAGCAGATCGGTGCCTCACACATTGTCATCATATTTAGGATAGCAACCGACAAATCAATGGGAATTTAGGTCAATGGTAGATCGATCGACTCTATATGCAATCGTAGCGCGTACGAATCTCAGGTGGTCCAAACCTGGTATTGGGTATGACTGGCTGAGTATGGCTTATAAGCCAGAATTGGCCATCCCGGACTCACTTTTTCTTTGTCGGATCCACTTCAAAACATATGCTATAGGTTTGCTATGTGACAACCTGCAAAGGGCTCTTAAGTGATCTCCAGGGCAAAAAGGAAAATACGTGTTCATTAAGCAGATCGGTAGATCGCACATTATCATCATACTTACGATAGCAACCGACAAATCAACGGGACCGCAGGTCAATGGTAGATCGTTGGACTCTATATGCAAAAAGTCACGCGTACGAATCTCAGGGTGGTCCACACCAGAGTTGGGTATCACTGGCTGATGACGGCTAATAAGCCAGAAATGGCCATTTCTGTCTCCCTTGTCTTTGTCTGATTCCTTGAACAACAAATTCTACAGGCTGCAATGCGACCACTGACAAAGGGGCTCTTAATTTATCTCTTAAGCAAAAGGAAAAACGTGTGCCTTAAGCAGATCGGTGGGCCACACATTGTCATCATACTCACGATAGCAACCCACAAAAATAACGGGACCGTAGGTCAATGGTGAACCGTTCGACTCAAATAGCAAATTTCACGGGTACGAATCCCTGGTGAACTACACCTTGGATAGGGTATGACTGGCTGATTACGGCTAATAAGCCAGAAATGACCATTTTGGACGCACTTTTTCTTTGTCAGATCCACGCCAACAACAGATTCTACAGGTTGCTTTGCGGCCACCTGCGAGGGCTCTTAAATGAAATCCTGGACAAAAATAAAATGCGTGTTCCTGAAGCAAATCGGTTGGCCGCACATTGTCATCATACTCACGATAGCAATCCCACAAATATGCGGGAATGTGGTTCAAGGTTAGAGACTTCGACTCAATAAGCAAAGGCACGGGCGTGAATCCCAGGTGGTTTGAACTTAGGATTGGGAATTAATGGCTGCCGACGGATATTAAGCAAAAAATGGCCATTCCGGACACCCTTGTCGTTGTCGGATCCACTGCAACAACATACGCTACAGGTTGATATGCGACCGCCTGCGAGGGCTCTAAAGTGATCTACATAGCAAAAAGGAAAATACGTGTTCCTTTAGCAGATATTAGGGCCACATATTAACATCATATTCACGATAGGAACCGACAAATCAATGAGACCGTAGGTCAATGGTAGAGCGTTCGACGCAAGTAGCAAAGTTCAGGGGCAAGAAACTCAGGTGGTCCACTCCTGGTGTGGGTATGACTGGCTGATGACGACTAATAAGCCAGAAATGGCCATTTTGGGCACTTTTGTAGTTGTCGGATCCACTGCAACAACATATGCTACAGGTTGATATGCAACCACCTGCGAGGGCTCTTAAGTTATCTCCATAGTTAAAAGGAAAATACGTGTTCCTTTAGCAGATATGTGGGCCGTATATTAACATCATATTCACGATAGCAACTAAAAATCCACGGGACCGTAGGTCAATAATAGAGCGTTCGACGCAATAATCAATCTTCACGGGTACGAATTCCAGGTAACCCACACCTGGGATTGGAAATGAACGGTTGATGGAGGCTAATAAGCCAGAACTGGCCATTCCGGACTCACTTTTCTTTATCGGATCCACTTCAACAACATATGCTATAGGTTGCTATGCGACAGTCTGCGAGGGCTCTTACGTGAGCTCCAGGGCAAAAATGCAAATACGTGTTCCTTAAGCAGATCGGTGCCCCACACATTGTCATCATATTTAGGATAGCAACCGACAAATCAATGGGAATTTAGGTCAATGGTAGATCGATCGACTCTAAATGCAATCGTAGCGCGTACGAATCTCAGGTGGTCCAAACCTGGTATTGGGTATGACTGGCTGATTATGGCTTATAAGCCAGAATTGGCCATTCGGACTTTACTTTTTCTTTGTCGGATCCACTTCAAAAACATATGCTATAGGTTGCTATGTGACAACCTGCAAAGGGCTCTTAAAGTGATCTCCAGGGCAAAAAGGAAAATACGTGTTCATTAAGCAGATCGGTAGATCGCACATTATCATCATACTTACGATAGCAACCGACAAATCAACGGGACCGCAGGTCAATGGTAGATCGTTGGACTCTATATGCAAAAGTCACGCGTACGAATCTCAGGTGGTCCACACCAGGGATTGGGTATCACTGGCTGATGACGGCTAATAAGCCAGAAATGGCCATTCCGCACTCACGTTTCTCAGTCGAAAACACTTCAACAACATATGCTACAGGTAGCTTTGCGACCACCTGGGAGGACTCTAAAGTGAGCTGCAGAGCAAAAAAGAAAAGAGGTGTTCTTTAAAAAGGTCGGTGGACCGCACATTGTCATCATTTTCACGAAAGCAACCGACAAAATCAACGGGACCGTAACTCAATGGCAGAGCGTTCGATTCAAATAGGAAAATGTTCATGGCCACGAATCTCCGTTAATCCACACCAGGTATTGGGTATGACTGGCTGAGGATAGCTAATAAGCCAGAAATAGCCATTCCCGACTCTTATTTCTTTGTCGGATCCAATTCAAACCATATGCTACAGTTAGCTATTCGACCACCAGTGAAGGCTCTAAACTGAGCTGCAGCGCAAAATAGAATAGCCGTCTTCCTTTTACAGGTCGGTGGACTGCATATTGTCATAATTTTCACGAAAGCAACCGACAAAATCAACGGGACCGTAACTCAATGGTCGAGCGTTCGATTCAAATAGGAAAATGTTCATGGCCACGAATTTCCGTTAATCCACACCAGGTATTTGGTATGACTGGCTGAGGACAGCTAATAAGCTAGCAATGGCCATTCCGGAATCTCTTGTCTTTAGTAGACGCACATCAATAACATATATTTTAGCTGTGATGAGACAAATTTCGAGGCTTTTAAAGTGATCTCATTAGTAAAAAAGAAGATAAGTGTTCCTTAAGCAAAACGGTGTGCCGCACATTTTCATCAAATTCACGATTGCAACCGTCAAAAACAACGGAAACTAAGGTCAATGATAGAGCATTCGACTCAATAAGTAAAGATTATAGGCACGAATCCCAGGTGTTCCACCCCAGGGATTGGTTATGACTGGCTGATGATGGCTAATAAGCCAGAAATGGCCATTCCGGACTCTTATTTATTTGTCGGATCCACTTTAATAACATATGCGACCACCTGCAAAGGCTCTATACTGAGCTGCAGCGAAAAAAGGAAAAGACGTGTTCCTTAAACAGGTCGGTGGGCCTTACATTGTCAGCATATTCACGATAGCAATCGACAAAAACAACGGGACCGTAGGTCAATGGTAGAGCGTTCGACTCAAGAAGCAAAAGTCACGGCAACGAATCTCAGTTGGTCCACACCAGGTATTGGGTATGACTGGCTGAGGACAGCTAATGAGCCAGCAATTGCCATTCCGGACTCCCTTGTCTTTCTCAGACGCATATGAACACCAAATGTTACAGCTGCAATGAGACAACTTTCGAGGCTTCTAAAGTGATCTCATTAGTAAAAAAGAATATAAGTGTTCCTTAAGGAAATCGATGGGCGTCACATTGTCATCAAATTCCCGATTGCAACCGTCAAAAACAATGGGAACTAAGGTCAATGGTAGAGCTTTCGACTTAACAAGTAAAGGTTATAGGCACGACTCCCAGGTTTTCCATACAAGGGATAGGGTACGACTGGCTGATGACGACAAAAAGGCCAGAAATGGTCATTCCGGACTCAATTTTCTTTGTCAGATCCACTTGTGTCGGATTCCACATATGCCACAGGTAGCTTTGTGACCACCTGCGAAGGCTCTTAACTGAGCTGCAGCGCAAACATAAAAATACATGTTCCTTAAGCAGGACGATGGGCCGCACATTGTCATGATATTCACGATAGCAGTTGACAAAAACAACGGGACCGTAGGTAAATGGTAGAGCGTTCGACTCAAGAAGCAAAGGTCAACTGCCACGAATCGCAGTTGGTCCATACCAGGGATTGAATATGACTGGCTGATGACGGCTAATAAGCCAGAAATGGCCCATCCTGACTCACGTTTCTTTATCGGTATCACTTCAATAACATATGCTACAGGTTGCTATGCAATCACCTGCAAGGTGCTCTTAAGTTAGGGGCAGGGCAAAAATGAAAATACGTGTACTTTAAGCAGATCGGCGGGCCACAAATTGTCATCATATTCACGATATCTACCGACAGAAAAAACGTGACGGTAGGTCAACGGTAGAGCGTTCGACTTAAGAAGCAAAGGTTTCGGCCACGAATCTCAGTTGGGTATGACAGGCTGAGGACAGCTAATAAGCAAGCAATGGCCATTCCGCACTCACTTGTCTTTCTCAGAAGCACATCAACAATATATGCTACAGCTACACCGAGACAAATTTCGAGGCTTCTAAAGTGATCTCATTAGTAAAAATGAAAATACGTGTACTTTAAGCAGATCGGCGGGCCACAAATTGTCATCATATTCACGATTGCAACCGATGAACACAACGGGACCGTAGGTCAATGGTAGAGCGTTCCATTCAATAAGTAAAGGTCATAGGCACGAATCCCAGGTGTTACAAACCAGGGATTGGGTATGACTGTCTGATGACGGCTAATAAGCCAGAAATGGCCATTCCGAACTCACTTTTCGTTGACAGATCCACTTGTAGAACATGCTACAGGTAGCTATGCGACCACTGGCGAAGGCTCTAAACTGAGCTGCAGCGCAAAAATAAAAATACATGTTTTTTAAGCAGGACGGTGGGCTGCACATTGTTATCATATTCACGATAGCAACCGATGAGAACAACGGGACCGTAGGTCAATGGTAGAGCGTTCGACTCAATAAGTAAAGGTCATAGGCACAAATCCCAGGTGTTCCACGCCAGGGATTGGTTATGACTGGCTGATGACGGCTAATAAGCCAGAAATGGCCATTCCGGACTCTTATTTATTTGTCGGATCCACTTTAATAACATATGCTACAGATAGCTATGCAACCACCTGCGAAGGCTCTATACTGAGCTGCAGCGAAAAAAGGAAAAGACGTGTTCCTTAAACAGGTCGGTGGGCCTTACATTGTCATCATATTCACGATAGCAATCGACAAAAACAACGGGACCGTAGGTCAATGGTAGAGCGTTCGACTCAAGAAGCAAAAGTCACGGCCACGAATCTCAGTTGGTCCACACCAGGTATTGGGTATGACTGGCTGAGGACAGCTTGTAAGCCAGAGATGGCCATTCCGGACTCCCTTGTCTTTCTCAGACGCATATGAACACCAAATGCTACAGCTGCAATGAGACAACTTTCAAGGCTTCTATAGTGATCTCATTAGCAAAAAATAAAATATGTGTTCCTTATCAAATCGGTGGGCCTCACGTTGTCATCATATTCACGATTGCAACCGACAAAAACAGCGGGAACAAAGGTCAATGTTTGAGCGTTCGACTCAAGAAGCAAGGGTCACGGCCACGAATCTCAGTTGGTCAACACTAGGTATTGGGTATGACTGGCTGAGGACTGCTAATAAGCCAGCAATGGCCATTCCGGACTCCCTTGTCTTTCTCAGACAAACATGAACAACATATTCTACGTCTGCAATAAGACAACTTTGAAACTTCTAAAGTGATTTCATAAGTAAAAAAATAAAAACCTGTTCCTTAAGCAAATCGGTGGGCCTCACAATGTCATATATTCACGATTGCAACCGATGAACACAACGGGACCGTAGGTAAATGGTAGAGCGTTCGGCAGTTCGACCGTCGATTTCGACGAGGTCCACCGTATGCTCCACACCAGGTGGTGCAGGGACGGTGACTTGCACGTGAATTAGTTTTAAGTGATAGAAGACAAACACAAGGGAGACCAGAAAAACTATTGCTGGCTGATAAGCCTTCATCAGCCCGTCAAAGCCAATCCCATGTGTGGACAACCTGGGTTTCGAAACCGCAACCTTTGATAATTGAGTTGAATGCTCTACAAGGAACCTGTTTGTCCGTTTTTTGTCGGTTGCAATCGGGAGTATGATGATAGTGTGCGGTTCACCCATCTGCTTAAGGAACATGTATGTTCCGTTGTGCCTTGGAAATCACTTAAATCCCTCGCAGTCGGTCGCATAGCGACGTGAAACGTATTTTGATAAAGTGGACATAACAAAAAAAGGTGAGAATGCGATGACTATTTCCGGCTTATTAGCCGTCACCAGTCATTCATACGCAATCACATGTGTGAACCACCCGGGATTTGAACACGCGACCTTTGGTTATTGATTTGAAAGATCAACTATTAAGCCAAGTGCTCCTTGATTAGTCGATATCGAACGGGAATATGATTATAGTGTGCGGCTCACCGTTCTGACTAACGAACATGTATGTTCCGATGTTCCATTAATCTCACTTGTAAGCCCTCGCAGGCACTCACATAGTGACGTTTTGCATATGTTGATGAAGTGGAACCGGCAAAGACAAGGGAGAACATGATGGCCATTTCTGGATTATTAGCCGTCATCAGCAAGTCATACGCAATTACGAGTGTGGACCACCTGGGATAAAAACCCACAACCTTTGGTTATTGAGTCAAACGATCTACTATTGACCTTCGTGCCCGTTGATTTGTCGATAGCAATCGGGGATATGATGCTAGTGTATGGCTCACCGATTTGCTTAAGGCAGCTGTATGTTCCGTTGTGCCATGGAGCTCGCTTTAGAGCCATCGCAAACGGTCACATACCGACCTGTAGTATATGTTCGTAAGGTGGATCTGCGAAATTCAAGGGAGACCGGAATGGCCATTTCTGGCTTATATGTCGTCACAAGCAAGGCGGACCCAATCCCAAATGTGGACCACCTGGGATTCAAAACCACGACCTATCGTAATTGAATCGAATGATCTACCAGGAAGCTATTGGTCCGTTGTTTTGTCGGTTGCAATCGGGAGTATGATGATAGTGTGCGGATCACCGATCTGCTTAAGGAACATGCAATTTTAATTGTGCCTTTGAGCGCACTTTCGAATTCTCGCAGGCCGCTGAATATCTACCTGAAAATATGTTATTGAAGTGGAACCGACAAAAACAATGTAGACCAGAAAGACTATTGCTGGCTTATAGGCCGTCATCAGGCGACCACACCCTATCACATGTTTAGACAAATTGGGATTCGAAACCGCCGAATTAGGTAATTGAGTCGAATGCTCTACCAAGTAAATTATGGCTCCGGTGTTTTCTTTGTTGCGTTCTGAAGAATGTTGATATTGTTTGGGTCACCGATCTGCTTGAGGAACATGTGTGTTATGGTGTGCCTTGGAAAGAACTTAAGAGCCCTCGTAGGTGGTTGCATAACAACGTGGAGCATATGTTAATGAAGCGGAACCGACAAACACAAGGGATTCCAGAATGAAAATTTCTGGCTTATAAGCTGTCATCAGTCAGTCATACCCAATCCCAAATATGTACGGCCTGGGATCCGAAACATTCACGTTTGGGTATTGGGTTGAATAATCTACCGGTGAGCTATTGGTTCGATGTTTTTTCGGTTGAAATTGGAGTATGACGATAGTGTGGGGTTATCCATTCTTCTTAAGGAACATGTATGTTTCGTTGTGCCTTGGAACACACTTTCGAATTCTCGCATGCGGTTGCATAGCAACGTGCAGTATATATTGATAAAGTGGAACCGACAAAACCCAGGAAGACCTGAACATCTATTTCCGGCTGATAAGCCGTCATCAGCCAGTAATATCCAATCCCAAGTGTGAACAACCTGTGATTCGAAACCGCGCCCATTCTTAATTGAGTCGAATGCTCTACCAGAAAGCTATTGGTCCGTTGTTTTGTCCGTTGCAATCGGGAGTCTGATGATAGTGTGTGGTTCACCGATCTTATTAAGGCACATGTAAGTTCCGGTTAGCCTTGAAACAATCTTAAGAGTCCTCGCAGTTGGTGCAATAGCAACGTGGAGCATTTGTTAATGAAACAGAACTGACAAATACAAGGGAGTACGGAATGACAATTTCTGGCTTATAAGCCGTTATCAGCCAATCATACCCAATCCCAAATATGTACCGCCTGGGATTCGAAACATGCACCTTTGGGTTTTGGGTTAAATGCTCTACCGGTGAGCTTTTGGTCCGTTTTGTTTTGGTTGCAATCGGAATATGACGATAGTGTGCGGTTCACCATTCTGCTTAAGGAACATGAAATTTCCGTTGTGCCTTGGAGGACACGTAGGAGCCCTCGCAGGCGGTCGCATAGTGGCTTGTAATATTGGTTACTGAAGCGGACACGACAAACACCAGGAAAACTAGAACGACATTTTCTGACTGATAAGCCTTCATCAACCCGACTTACTTAATCCCAATTGTCGACCACCTGAGATTCAAAACCGGCAACTTTGGAAATTGAGTCGTATTCTCTAACATAAAGCTGTTTGTCCGTTGTTTTGTCGGTTACATTTGGAGTTTGAAGAAAGAGTGCAGTTCACCATTCTGCTTAAGGAACATGTATGTTCCGGTGTGCCTTGGAAATAACTTAAGAGCCCTCGTAGGTGGTTGCATAACAACGTGGAGCATATGTTAATGAAGCGGAACCGACAAACACAAGGGATTCCAGAATGAAAATTTCTGGCTTATAAGCCGTCATCAGTCAGTCATACCCAATCCCAAATATGTACGGCCTGGGATCCGAAACATTCACGTTTGGGTATTGGGTTGAATAATCTACCGGTGAGCTATTGGTTCGATGTTTTTTCGGTTGAAATTGGAGTATGACGATAGTGTGGGGTTATCCATTCTTCTTAAGGAACATGTATGTTTCGTTGTGCCTTGGAACACACTTTCGAATTCTCGCATGCGGTTGCATAGCAACGTGCAGTATATATTGATAAAGTGGAACCGACAAAACCCAGGAAGACCTGAACGTCTATTTCCGGCTGATAAGCCGTCATCAGCCAGTAATATCCAATCCCAAGTGTGAACAACCTGTGATTCGAAACCGCGCCCATTCTTAATTGAGTCGAATGCTCTACCAGAAAGCTATTGGTCCGTTGTTTTGTCCGTTGCAATCGGGAGTCTGATGATAGTGTGTGGTTCACCGATCTTATTAAGGCACATGTAAGTTCCGGTTAGCCTTGAAACAATCTTAAGAGTCCTCGCAGTTGGTGCAATAGCAACGTGGAGCATTTGTTAATGAAACAGAACTGACAAATACAAGGGAGTACGGAATGACAATTTCTGGCTTATAAGCCGTTATCAGCCAATCATACCCAATCCCAAATATGTACTGCCTGGGATTCGAAACATGCACCTTTGGGTTTTGGGTTAAATGCTCTACCGGTGAGCTTTTGGTCCGTTTTGTTTTGGTTGCAATCGGAATATGACGATAGTGTGCGGTTCACCATTCTGCTTAAGGAACATGAAATTTCCGTTGTGCCTTGGAGGACACGTAGGAGCCCTCGCAGGCGGTCGCATAGCGGCTTGTAATATCGGTTGCTGAAGCGGACACGACAAACACCAGGAAAACTAGAACGACATTTTCTGACTGATAAGCCTTCATCAACCTGACTTACTTAATCCCAATTGTCGACCACCTGAGATTCAAAACCAGCAACTTTGGAAATTGAGTCGTATTCTCTAACATTAAAGCTATTTGTCCGTTGTTTTATCGGTTGCATTTGGAGTTTGAAGAAAGAGTGCAGTTCACCATTCTGCTTAAGGAACATGTATGTTCCGGTGTGCCTTGGAAATAACTTAAGAGCCCTTGCAGAGGGACGCATAGTGACGTGTAGCATATGTTGATAAAGTGGAACCGACAAACACAAGGGAGTCTGGAATGACCATTTCTGGCTTATAAGCCACCATCATCAGTCATACTAACTCCCAAGTGTGGAAGTCCTGTGATGCGAAACGACGAGCTTTGGCAATTAAGTCGCAGGCGATACCAGGAAGCTATTATTCCGTTGTTTTGTCGGCTGCAATCGGGAGTATGATGATAGTGGATGAGTGACCGATCTACTTAAGGAACATGTATGTTCCGATGCGCCTTGGAACTAACTTAAGAGCGCTCGCAGGCGGTTACATAGCAACGTGGAGCATATGTTGATGTTAAGGAACCGACAAAAACAAGGGACACATTAAAGGCAATTTCTGGCTTATAGGTCGTCATCAGCTAGTCATACCTAATCCCAAATATGGACCACCTGGGATTCGAAACATGCACATTTGGCTATTGAATCGAATGCTCTTCCAGTGAGCTATTGGTCCGTTGTTTTGTCGGCTGCAATTGGGAGTATGGTGAAATTGTATGGGTTACCGATCTGCTTAAGGAACATGTATGTTCGGTAGTGCCTTAGAACATACTAAGGAGCCCTCGAAGATTGGTCATCTAGCGGCTTGTTACATATGTTGAGGAAGTGGAACCGTCAAACACAAGGGAGACCAGAACAACTATTCCTGGCTTATAATCCTTCATCAGCCAGTCATATCCAATCCCATGTGTGGACAACCAGGGATTCGAAACCGCCACCATTGGAAATTGAGTCGAATTCTCTACCAGGAAGCTATTGGTCCGGTGTTTAGCGGTTGCGATCGGAAAAATGTTTATAGTGCGTGGTTCACCGATCTGCCTAAGGAACATGCATGTTCCGGTGTGCCTTGGAACTTACTTTAGAGCCCTCGCAGACGGTAACATAGCAGCTTGTAACATATGTTGATGAAGTGCAAAAGACATTACAAGGAAAACCAGAACAAATATTACTGGCCGATAAGCCTTCATCAGCCGGACATACCCAATCCGAAGTGTGGACCACCTGAGATTTGAAACCGGCAACTTTGTTAATTGAGTTGAATTATCTACCGGTGAGCTATTGGTCCGTTGTTTTGTCGGTTGCAATCGGATGATGACGATAGTGTGCGGTTCACCATTCAGCTAAAGAAACATGCATGTTCTGTATTGCATTTGAACACAATAAGGAGCCCTCACAGGCGGTCACATAGCGGCTTGTAACATATGTTGATAAAGTAGAACCGCCAATTACTAGGGATTCCAGAATGACCATTTCTGGCTTATAAGCTCTCATCAGACAGTCATACCCAATCCCAAATATGGACCACCTGGGATTCGAAACATGCACATTTGGGTATTGAGTCAAATGCTCTACACGTGTGCTATTGGTCCGTTGTTTTGCCGGTTGCAATCGAGAGTACGACTATAGTTTATGGGTCATTGATCTGCTTAACAAACATGTATGCTCCGGTGTGCATTAGAACTAACTTAAGAGCCCTCGCATGTGGTCGCATAGCGGCTTGTAACATATGTTGATAAAGTGGACCCGAAAAAAACCAAAAGACCAGAACGAATTTTTCTGGCCGATAAGACTTCATCAACCAGGCATACTTAATCCCAAGTGTCGACCACCTGAGATTCGAAACAAGCAACTTTGTTAATTGAGTTGAATTATCTACCGGTGAGCTATTGGTCCGTTGTTTTGTCGGTTGCAATTGGAGTATGACAATAGTGTGCGGTTCACCATTCAGCTAAAGGAACATGCATGTTCTGTAGTGCATTTGAACACAATAAGGAGCCTCACAGGTGGTCGCATAGCGGCTTGTAACATATGTTGATAAAGTGGAACCGCCAAACACAGGGAAGACCAGAACGACTGTTTCTGGCTGATAATCCTTCATCTTTCAGACATACCTAATCCCAAGTGTGGACAACCTGGGATTCGAAACTGCGAACTTTGTTAATTAAGTCGAATGTTCTACCAGGAAGCTATTTGCCCGTTGTTTTGTCGGTTGCACTCGGGAGTATAATGATAGTGTGCGGTTCACCCATCTGCTTAAGGAACATGTATGTTCCGTTGTGCCTTGGAACTCACTTAAATCCCTCGCAGTCGGTCGCATAGCGACGTGAAACGTATTTTGATAAAGTGGACATGACAAAAAAAGGTGAGAACGCGATGACTATTTCTGGCTTATTAGCCGTCACCAGTCATTCATACGCAATCACATGTGTGGGCCACACGGAATTTGAACACGCGACCTTTGGTTATTGATTTGAAAGATCAACTATTAAGCCAAGTGCTCCTTGATTAGTCGATATCGAACGGGAATATGATTATAGTGTGCGGCTCACCGTTCTGCCTAACGAACATGTATGTTCCGATGTTCCATTAATCTCACTTGTAAGCCCTCGCAGGCACTCACATAGTGACGTTTTGCATATGTTGATGAAGTGGAACCGGCAAAGACAAGGGAGAACATGATGGCCATTTCTGGATTATTAGCCGTCATCAGCAAGTCATACGCAATTACGAGTGTGGACCACCTGGGATAAAACCCACAACCTTTGGTTATTGAGTCAAACGATCTACTATTGACCTCTCGTGCCCGTTGGATTTGTCGATAGCGATCGGGGATAGTGATGCTAGTGTATGGCTCACCGATTTGCTTAAGGCAGCTGTGCTGTTCCGATGTGCCATGGAGCTCGCTTAGAGCCATCGCAAACGGTCACATACCGACCTGTAGTATATGTTCGTAAGGTGGATCTGAGAAATTCAAGGGAGACCGGAATGGCCATTTTCTGGCTTATACGTCGACAAGCAAGGCGTACTCAATCCCAAATGCGGACTACCTGGGATTCAAAACCACGACCTGTCGTAATTGAGTCGAATGATCTACCAGGAAGCTATTGGTCCGTTGTTTTGTCGGTTGCAATCGGGAGTATGATGAAAGTGTGCGGATCACCGATCTGCTTAAGGAACATGCAATTTTAATTGTGCCTTTGAGCGCACTTTCGAATTCTCGCAGGCCGCTGAATATCTACCTGAAAATATGTTATTGAAGTGGAACCGACAAACACAATGTAGACCAGAAAGACTATTGCTGGCTTATAGGCCGTCATCAGGCGACCACACCCTATCACATGTTTAGACAAATTGGGATTCGAAACCGCCGAATTTGGTAATTGAGTCGAATGCTCTACCAAGTAAATTATGGCTCCGGTGTTTTCTTTGTTGCATTCTGACGAATGTTGATATTGTTCGGGTCACCGATCTGCTTGAGGAACATGTGTGTTCCGGTGTGCCTTGGAAAGAACTTAAGAGCCCTCGTGGGCGGTCGCATAGCAACGTGGAGCATATGTTAATAAAGCGGAACTGACAAACTCAAGGGAGTCCGGAATGACCATTTCTGGCTTATAAGCCTTCATCAGCCAGTCATACCTAATCCCAAATATGTACGGCCTGGGATTCGAAACATTCACGTTTGGGTTTTGGGTCGAATGATCTACCGGTGAGCTATTGGCCCTTTGTTTTTCGGTTGCAATCGGAGAATGACGATAATGTGCGGTTAACCGTTCTGCTTAAGGAACATGAAATTTCCGTTGTGCCTTGGAACACACTTTCAAATTCTCGCAGGTGGTTGCATAGCCACGTGCATTTTATTTTGATAAAGGGGAGCTGACAAACCCCAGGAAGACCTGAACGACTATTTCTGGCTGAAAAGCTTTCATTAGCCCCTCATACCCGATCCCAAGGATTGACAACCATGGATTTGAAACCGCGACCTTTGGTAATTGAGTTGAATGCTCTACCAGAAAGCTATTGGTCCGTTGTCATTTCGGTTACAATTGGGAGTCTGATGATAGTGAGCGGTTCACCGATCTGCTAAAGGAACATGTATGTTCCGGTGAGCCTTTAAACTAACTTTAGAGTCCTCGCAGTTGGTGCAATAGCAACGTGGAGCATATGTTAATGAAACAGAACTGACAAAAACAAGGGAGTCCGGAATGAAAATTTCTGGCTTATAAGCCGTTATCAGCCACGCATACCCAATCCCAAATATGGACCACCTGGAATTCGAAACATGCACCTTTGGGTATTGGGTCAAATGCTCTACCAGTGAGCTTTTGGTCCGTTTTGTTTTGGTTGCAATCGGAATATGACGATAGTGTGCGGTTCACCATTCTGCTTAAGGAACATGAAATTTCCGTTGTGCCTTGGAGGACACGTAGGAGCCCTCGCAGGCGGTCGTATAGCGGCTTGTAATATCGGTTTATGAAATGGACCAGGAAAACTAGAACGACTATTTCTGGCTGATAAGCCAGAAAATAACCGGCAATTTTGGAAATTGAGTCGTATTCTCTAACATTAAAGCTATTTGTTCGTTGTTTTGTCGGTTGCATTTGGAGTTTGAGAAAGAGTGCAGTTCACCATACTGCTTAAGGAACATGTATGTTCCGGTGTGCCTTGGAAATAACTTAAGAGCCCTCGTAGGTGGTTGCATAACAACGTGGAGCATATGTTAATGAAGCGGAACCGACAAACACAAGGGATTCCAGAATGAAAATTTCTGGCTTATAAGCCGTCATCAGCCAGTCATACCCAATCCCAAATATGTACGGCCTGGGATTCGAAACATTCACGTTTGGGTATTGGATCGAATGATCTACCGGTGAGCTTTTGGTTCAATGTTTTGTCGGTTGCAATCGGGAGTATAATGATAGTGGATGAGTAACCGATCTACATAAGGAACATGTATGTTTCGTTGTGCCTTGGAACAAACTTTCGAATTCTCGCAGGTGGTTGCATAGCGACGTGCAGTATATGTTGATAAAGTGGAACCGACAAAACCCAGGAAGACCTGAACGTCTATTTCCGGCTGATAAGCCGTCATTAGCCAGTAATACCCAATCCCAAGTGTGAACAACCTGTGATTCGAAACCGCGCCCATTCGTAATTGAGTCGAATGCTCTACCAGAAAGCTATTGGTCCGTTGTTTTGTCCGTTGCAATCGGGAGTCTGATGATAGTGTGTGGTTCACCGATCTGCTTAAGGCACATGTATGTTCCGGTTAGCCTTGAAACAATCTTAAGGGTCCTCGCAGTTGGTGCAATAGCAACGTGGAGCATATGTTAATGAAACAGAACTGACAAATACAAGGGAGTCCGGGATGACAATTTCTGGCTTATAAGCCGTTATCAGCCAATCATACCCAATCCCAAATATGTACCGCCTGGGATTCGAAACATGCAACTTCGGGTATTGGGTCGAATGCTCTACCGGTGAGCTATTGGTTCGATGTTTTGTCGGTTGCAATCGGAGTATGACGATAGCGTGCATTTCAACATTCTGCTGAAGGGACATGTATGTTTTGTTGTACCTTTGAAAACACTTTCGAATTCTCGCAGGTGGTTGCATAGCGTCATGCAGTTTATGTTGATAAAGTGGAACCCAAAAACCCCAGGAATACCTGAACGACAATTTCTGGCTTATAAGCCGTCATCAGCCAGTCATACGCAATCCCAAGTGTGGAAATCCTGTGATTCAAAACCGTGCCCATTGGTAATTGAGTCGAATGCTCTACCAGAAAGATATCGGTCCGTTGTTTTGTCGGTTGCAATCAAAAGTCAGCCAGCCATACCCAATTCCAGGCCCTGCGGCGCCCGAGGCTCAAAAGCGCGATCTTTTGGTCAGAAGTCTAACATGCTACCCACTGCACCACGAACTTGTCTTCTTGGCGGTTTTGATCGGCAACATTAACTATGGTAAATAGGCGCTCTCCGATCGGTTACAGGACTCACTCGTCCCGTTGTGCCTTGGGGCTATCTCTGAAGCCCCGCCAGCACCTGCCAGCACGCGCAAGGCAGCTAAGGATAAATCCAGAATAACATGACCGACAAATCAAGGGAGACTAGAATGGCCATTTCTGGGTTATTAGGCAGGATCAGCCAGCCAAACCCAACCCCAGGCCCTGCGGTTCCCGAAGCTCGAACTCGCAATCTTTTGGGAAGAATTCTAACGTGCTACCGACTGCGCCACGCCCTTATTGTCTTGTTGGCTTTGAACGGGAATATAAACTATAGTGTGTAGGCACTCTCCGATCGGGTACAGGACTCACTGGTCCCGTTTTGCTTTAAGGGTATCTCTCAAGACCAAAAAGCAGCTGCAAGGCAGCTAAGGATACAGGCAGAATAGCATGACCCACAAAGACAAGGGAGACTGGAATGTTCATTTCTTGCTTATTTGCCATCATCAGCCAGCCATGCGCAACCCCAAGCGCTGCGGTGCCCGAGACTGGAACTCAAAACCTCTTGGGCAGAAGTCTAGCGCTCTACCCACTGCGCCACGAGCTCGTTGACTTGCCGGCTTTGATCGGGAATATTAACTATAGTAAGTAGGCACTCTCCGATCGGTAACAGGACTCACTCATCCCGTTGTGCTTTGGGGCTATCTCTCAAGCCCTGCCAGCACCCGCAAGGCAGCTAAGGATAAAGGCAGAATAACATGACCGAAAAAGACAAGGGAGACTAGAATGACCATTCCTGGCTTAAACGCCGTCATCACCGGCCGCCCAACCCAACCCCAGGCTCAGCGGCACCAAAGGCTCGAACTCACGACATGTTGGGCAGAATTCTTACGCTCTACCCGCTGCACCACATGCTCGTTTTCTTGACGGTTTTGAAGGGGTATTTTAACTATGGTGTGTAGGCGCTCTCCGATCGGTTACAGGACTCACTGGTCCCATTGTGCCTTGGGGCTATCTCTTAAGCCCCGCCAGCACCCGAAAGGCAGCTTAGGATTAATGCAGAATAACATGACCGACAAAGTCAGGGGAAAATAGAATGGCCATTTTTGGCTTATCAGCCATCGTCAGCCAGCCATACACAATCCCAGAACCTGCGGCACCCAAGGCTTGAACTCACGACCTGTTGGGCAGAAGTCTAGCGCTCTACCCACTGTGCCACGAGCTCGTTGACTTGCCGGCTTTGATCGGGAATATTAACTATATCCAGTAGGCGCTCTCCGATCAGTGACAGGACTCTCTCATCCTGTTGTGCTGTGCGGCTTTCTCTCAAGCCTCGCCAGCAGCCACAAGGCAGCCAAGGAAAAAGGTAGAATAACATGACCGAAAAATTCAAGGGAGAATGGAATGGGCATCTCTGGTTTATTAGCAATCATCAGCCAGCAAACCACGACCCCAGGCCCTGCGGTGCACAAGGCTCAAGCTCGCGACCTGTTGGGCAGAAGTTTAACGCTCAAAGCATCGCACCACGAGCTCGTTGACTTACTGGCTTTGTTTGGGAATATTAACTATAGTAAGTAAGCGCTCTACGATCGGTTACAGGACTCACTCATCCCGTTGTGCTTTGGGGCTATCTCTCAAGCCCCGCCAGCACCCGCAAGGCAGATAAGGATAAAGGCAGAACAACATGACCGACAAAGACAAGGGAGACTAGAATGACCATTCCTGGCTTATACGCCGTCATCACTGGCCGCCCTACCCAACCCCAGGCTCAGCGGCACCAAAGGCTCGAACTCACGACATGTTGAGCAGAATTCTTATGATCTACCCGCTGCGCCACATGCTCGTTTTCTTGACGGTTTTGAACGGGGATTTTAACTATGGTGTGTAGGCACTCTCCGATCGGTTACAGGACTCACTGGTCCCATTGTGCCTTGGGGCTATCTCTTAAGCCCCGCCAGCACCCGCAAGGCAGCTAAGGATATAGGAAAAATAACATGACCGATAAAGACAAGGGAGACTAGAATGACCATTTCTGGCTTATAAGCCGTCATCACCGGCCGCCCTACCCAACCCCAGGCTCAGCGGCACCCAAGGCTCGAACTCACGACATGTTGGGCAGAATCCTTACGCTCTGCCCGCAGCGCCACAAGCTCGTTTTTTTGACGGTTTTGTTCTGAATATTAACTATGGTAAGTAGGCACTATCCGATCGGTAACAGGGCTCACTCCTACCGTTGTGCCTTGAGGCTATCTCTAAAACCCCGCCAGCACCCGCAAGGCAGCTAAGGATATAGGAAAAATAACACGACCGACAAAGGAAGACAGGAATGGCCATTTTTGCCTTTTAAGCCATCATCAGCCAGCCATACCTAACCGCAGGCCCTTTGGTGCACAAGGCTCAGGCACGCCACCACTTGGGCAGAAATCTAATGTTCTACCAACTGCGCCACGAGCTTGTTGTCTTGCTGGTTTTGAACGGGAATTTTAACTATGGTGTGTAGGCGCTTTCCGATCGGTTACAGGACTAACTGGTCCCATTGCGCCTTGGGGCTATCTCTCAAGCCCCGTCAGCAGCCACAAGGCAGCTAAGGAAAAAGGTAGAATAACATGACCGAAAAATTCAAGGGAGAATGGAATGGGAATTTCTGGTTTATTAGCCATCATCAGCCAGCCATACCCAACCCCAGGCCCTGCGGTGCACAAGGTTCAAGTTTGCAACCTGTTGGGCAAAAGTCTAACGCTCGAAGCATTGCACAACGAGCTCGTTGACTTACTGGCTTTGCTCGGGAATATTAACTATAGTAAGTAAGCGCTCTACGATCGGTTACAGGACTCACTCATCCCGTTGTGCTTTGGAACTATCTCTCAAGCCGTGCCAGCACCCGCAAGGCAGCAAAGGATAAAGGCAGAATAACATGACCGACAAAGACAAGGGAGACTGGAATGGCCATTTCTGGCTTTTTAGATGTCATCAGCCAGCCATACCCAAACCCAGTCGCTGCGGCACCCAAGGCTCGACCTCACGACCTGTTGGGCAGTAGTGTAATGATCTGCTTACTGCGCCACGAGATATTTGTCTTGACAGTTTTGATCGGGTATATTAACTTTGGTAAGTAGGCGCTATCCAAACGGTAACAGGGCTCACTCGTCTTGTTGTGCCTTGGAGTAATCTCTCAAGCCCCGCCAGTAGCCACAAGGCAGCTAAAAAGGGCAGAATAATATGACCAACAAAGACAAGGGAGACATTAATGGTTTTTTCGGCCTTATTAGCCGTCATCAGCCAGCCATATACAACCCTCGGTTCGGCGGCACCCAAGGCTCGAACTCACGATCTTTTGTGCAGAAGACTGACGCTCTAACCACTGCACCACGAGCTCGTTGTTTTGTTGGCTTTGAACGGGAATATTAACTATGGTGTGTAGGCAATCTCCGATCGGTTACAGGACTCACTGGTTCCGTTTTGCTTTGAGGCTACCTCTCAAGACCCATTAGCAGCCGCAAGACAGCTGAGGATACAGGCAGAATAACATGACCGACAAAGACAAGGCAGACTGGAATGACCATTTCTGGCTTATTAGCCATAATAAGCCAGCGTTGCGCAACCCCAAGCGCTACGGTACACAAGGCTCAAACTCACGATCTTTTTTGCAGAAGTCCAACGCTCAAACCACTGCACCACGAGCTTGTTGACTTGCCGGCTTTGATCGGGAATATTAACTATGGTAATTAGGCGCAATCCGATCGGTTACAGCACTCACACGTCCCGTTGTGCCTTGTGGCTATCTCTCAAGCCCCGCCAGCAGCCGCAAGGCAGCTAAGGATATAGGCAGAATCACATTTCCGACAATTACATGGGAGACTAGAATGACCATTTCTGGCTTATAAGCCGTCACCACCGGCCACTATACCCAACCCCAGGCGCTGCGGCACCCAAAGCTCGAACTCACTGCCCGTTAGGCAGAAATCTTACGCTCTACCCTCTGCGCCACCAGCTCGTTGTCTTGACGGTTTTGTTCAGGAATATTAACTATATCTTGAAGGCGCTTTCCGATCTGTTACAGGACTCAATCGTCCCGTTGTGCCTTGGGGCTATCTCTCAAGCCCCGCCAGCACCCGCAAGGCAGCTAAGGATACAGGCAGAATAACATGACCAACAATGACAAGGGAGACTGGAATGGCAATTTCTGGCTTATTAGCCATCATCAGCCAGCCATACCCAAACCCAGGTGCTGCGGCACCCAAGGCTCAATCTCACGACCTGTTGGGCAGTAGTGTAACGATCTGCCCACTGCGTCACGAGCTATTTGTCTTGACAGTTTTGATCGGGTATATTAACTTTGGTAAGAAGGCGCTCTCCAATCGGTAACAGGGCTCACTCATCCCGTTGTGCTTTGGGGCTATCTCTAAATCCCCACCAGCATAAGCAAGACAGCTTAGGATATAGGCAGGATAACATGACCGACAAAGACAAGGGAGACTGGAATGGCTATTTTTGGCTTATAAGCCGTCATCAGCCAGCCATACGCAACCCCAAGCGCTGGGTTGCTAGAGGCTCGATCTCAAGACCTCTTGGGCAGAAGTTTATCGCGCTACCCACTGCGCCACGAGCTTGTTGTCTTGCTGGTTTTGATTGGGAATATTAACTATAGTTAGTATGCGCTTTCCGATCTGTTATAGGACTAAATCGTCCCGTGGTCC
Organism: Schistocephalus solidus; assembly: GCA_017591395.1. Lineage (NCBI taxonomy): Eukaryota > Metazoa > Platyhelminthes > Cestoda > Diphyllobothriidea > Diphyllobothriidae > Schistocephalus > Schistocephalus solidus. Next base: position 44,969 of record WEDG01007751.1, read on the forward strand.
CTTAGGGGCTATCTCTCAAGCCCCGCCAGACGCCACAAGGTAGCAAAGGATATATGCAGATTAACATGACCGACAAGAAAAATGGACAGTTTATTATTTATTTCTGCATTATTAGCCGTCATCAGTTAGCCATATCCAACCCCAGGCGCTGCGGCTACCAAGTTTCTAACTCACGATCTTTTGGGCGGAACACTAGCGCTCTAACCACTGCACCACGAGCTCGTTGACTTGCCGGCTTTGATCGGGGATATTACCCATGGTACGTAGGGGCTCACTCGTCGTGTTGTGCCTTGGGGCTATCTCTAAACCCACCCAGCTGCCGCAAGGCAGCTAAGGATATAGGCAGAAGAACATGACCGACAAAGTCAAGGGAAACTGTAATGGCCATTTC
>WEDG01007752.1:0-10708 GCA_017591395.1 Schistocephalus solidus
ATTTAATAATAATAATAATAATAATAGTTGTATTTAATACCGGTTTACAGGCATTGTCAGGTGAAATATTCAGTGGGTAGAGGCTGGCAGTGAAAAACTCCTGAATATATATCATTATAAGTGTTTTTTTCCTATTTTTCATGTTATTCAGGAGAAAAAAACTGCCGCCTGTAAGGATGATAGCAATTCAGATCAGGGAAGGGCTAACACAATTGCAGTCTGTATGCAGTCTCTGTCTTTGCTAGGAACCGGGATTCTGCCTCAGGCAAGAAAGCATCCGTGTACGGTCGCTCACTGTCTGCCGAAGAAGTCAACGGGTGCAGGCTGCAGAGACGGTGCCGTATCACTCAAGGTAACACCTGGGATCGAGTTCAGATGCCGCGCACTCCGTTGAACAGGAAAACAGATTCTACCGTGTCGGCGCCCAGAATTCTTGGAAACTGTTCTGAATGCAAAAAACTAGTAATGGTAATCTTAAACAAAGAATAACTCCATTGGACTTTTATATTATGGGGAGGTTTATTCCACATGGCCGGCAAAGTTCTTGAAAGAACTGGCCAGTGAACTCTTCAAACCAATAGCGCATATATTTAATTCATTCTTTGAATCTGGGAAACTCCCATCCGAATGGAATGCAGCAAATATATACCCCATTTACAAGAGTGTGGCTCGATCATATGTCATCAATTATCGGCCTGTCAGCCTAAACTCAATTTGCTGTAAAATAATGGAATCGATAATTAAGAAGGCAACCATGAAGTTCCTTGAGGAAAACCAATTGCTCTCAGAGCTCCAGCATGGCTTCAGGCAGAATCGTTTTGCCTTTCCAGTTTATTGCTCTCGACAGAGCAATGGACTCGCGCATTGGAGGAAGTTGGTAGGATTGACGTCATCTACACTGATTTCACGAAGGCTTTTGATAGTGTCACACACAAACGTCTAATCTTTAAATTGTCTGAAATTGGAATAAGAGGAATGCTGCTGACATGGACTGCAGATTTTCTTTCAGCCTGATTTCAAACTGTGTGCATCGATTCCTTGAAGTCAACACCAAGGCTCCGTCTTAGGACAATTACTCTTCTTAGTCTATATCAACGACTGCGTTGAAGACCTGGGTTGCAGCGCCTTCATGTTTGCAGACGATGCTAAATTGTGGAGGGTCATCAGATCTGATGCCGATAGGCGTGCACTTCAAGAGAGTCTCAGCCATCTTAGCAGCTGGTCTGCTCGTTGGCTCTTAAATTTGAACGTTGGGAAGTGTGTGGTCCTAAGACTCCGTACCAGAAAGACCGGTAAGGAGGATGATTCCTACCAATACCTTCTCAAGGGGCAGCCACTTTCGATTGTTGAGGAACAGAAGAACCTCGGTGTTCTAATAAACTCCTCACTCAAACCATCTGCACAGTGTGTAAAGGCAGCTAAACGCGCTCAGACGTGAATTCGTGCAGATTGATGAGGAACTATTCTGAAACCTACGGATCATTTGTTCGATCTCACTTGGAATATGCCGTCCAGGTCTGGCATTAGTGGTTTAAGAAGGATTATCTACAGCTCGAACGAGTACAGGCGAGGGCTAAGAAGATGGTCAAGAATCTTAGTCGTCTACCTTACGAAACCAGACTAGTTGAACTTTATTTGTTTCCTCTCAATTACAGGCAATTCCAGTCCTTAGTTACATTCCCGGAGAAGAGAAGATCCCAGTCTATTCGTGATGCCTCAGCTCTCATCTTGCAAAAGCCTCCTCGCCATAGATTGGGCCTTGTTTCATTTATTGCAAATGGCACAGAATATAAACCATACTCCCAGGAAAGTACTGCATGATCACTTCGACCAAGTGGAGGTAGGCAGTGTACCTCGTCTATACTGTCAGGATCTTTAGTGAAGACGAGATCTAAACAAGTAGCCTGTTGTCCTCCACACGCTCTCGTTGGAACAAATACATGTTGGGTGAAAAGAGCTTCAAGTGTTGTCTTTAGCAGACGATGATCGAAGGAAAACTTTGAGCTCTGTGCCTGCAGATCGTTCCAGCGAATGCTGGGTGCATTGAAGTCACCCATGAGAACAACATCAGGTCGACTGCGTATCTCCTTTATGTTCTCCAACAATTAAGTATCAGCGTCAGTGTCTGTCCCCGGTGGTCGGTAGAGAGTCATCACTTCAAGGGACTGCGATCCCCGCGTCTTTATTTTCAGCCAAATAGCCTCAATACCATTGCTAATCTTCTCCGTCGTTTCACACGCTGTGAAATTGCTTTTAACATACATCGCAACTCCTCCACCCTGGCGTTGGGTGCGGTCTCTCCTGAACAGCTGGTACCCGGATAAGGCAACTTCGCAATCACTTATGTTCTGTGACAGCCATGTTTCTGTGATTGCTATAATATCGGGAGACAGAACGGTCTGTCAGAGCACGGCGCCCTGATTGTCTCTAAAGCACGCCAAACCACTGGGTTTATTCTCAGAAATTTTAAAACCCTCAATATTAGGACCAGCCTTTATAAAATGTATGTCAGACCTAGTCTGGAAAACTGCTCGTTTCTATTAAGCCTTCTGCACGCGAGTGAACGGAGGAAGATAGAATCAGTCCAGCAATTCTTTACTAAAAGAGTTTTTACTTCAGAGCACAGAAACCTGTCCTACTAACAACGCTGTGAGCTTACAAGCCTCGACCCGTTGTGGCTTCGTAGATTACAGAAGGGACTATTTTTACTGTTCAAGCTTTTAAACGGTTTTACCTTTTAACCCCCTTACATCCCTGAGGCAGCTCGACCACTGTCGGCGCACCAATCATAGAGATGTATTCTTATTTCTTCCTTTGGCACGCACCGTTAAATACCGTCAGTTTTTTTCGGTAAACGCTATAGCAATCTGGAATAAACTGCCCAGAAGTATTAAAATTCAGCAAAACTATCCTTTGTTTACGAGCGCTGTCACTAGTTTTCTACCATCAGGACACCTTCCGCGAATTTTGGGTGCTGATTCTATGGAAGCTCTCTTCCGTTCTGATGGCGTCTACGGACTCTGAATCCTATGCCGGACTTCATGCTGAAGGCAATATTGCTGGCTCTGCAGTCCGTAATCGGGTTATTCCTCAGTCTACAGCTAGCAGCCGCTCGCCGGCATACTTGCTGCTAGTACAGAAGACCAGATCCACAACACCGAAAGGAGAAGTACTACACCGTGCACCTGTGTCAACACTTCCCTGTCCTAAACTTTAATCTGTTCAACAAGCTGCAGTTTTTTTTCCTGAAAATACTTTAAAGAACGATCAGGAGTTTTTTCACTGTCAGCTTGACACCCTACTGTATATATCCCTCTTTGACCTTGCCTGTAAACTGGCAATAAATAAATAAATAAAAAGAGTTTTCTATTCAGATTACCGAAACCTGTCCTACCAACAACGCTGTGAGCTTACAAGCCTTGACCCGCTATGGCTTCATAGATTACAGAAGGGACTATTTTTACTGTTTAAACTACTAAACAGTCGTACATTTAACCCCCTTACATCTCTGAGGCACCTCGACCACTCTCGGCGCACCAGTCATCAAGATGTATTTTTTATTTCTTCCTTTGGCACGCACCGTTAGATACCGACAGTTTTTTCGGTAAACGCTATAGCAATCTGGAATAAGCTACCTAGAAGTATCAAAATTCAGCAAAGCTATCCCTTGTTAACGCGAACTATCACTAGTTTTCTACATTCAGGACACCTTCCAAAACTTTTGGGTGCTGACTCTGTTGAAGCTCTCTTCGGTTCTGATGGCGTTCACGGACTCTGAATCCTGTGCCGGTCTTCATGCTGAGGGCAATATTACTGGCTCTGCAGACCTCAATCGGCTTATTTCTCAGTCGACAGCGAACAGCCGCTCGCCGACATACCTGCTGGTGCAGAATACCGGATCAGTAACACTAAATGGAGAGGTTCTTCACCGGGCACCTGTGTTAACGCGTCCCTGTTCAGAACTGTAATTAATCAAAAAGCTGCAGTTTTTTCTCCTGAAAACACCCGAAACAACAATCAGGAGTTTTTTTCACTGTCAGCTTGACCCTCTACTGTATATATGTATTTTTTGACCTTGCCTGTAAACTGGAAATGAATAAATAAAATAAAATAATTACTTAAAACCAGCCTTTTAAAATCTTTCGGGCTTTACTTTTCTTTAACAATGCTTCGCCAGTGGTTGTGAAAACGCATTTGAAGTTATGCTATGCTTTGACTCAAACATTTTTAAATGTACACCATTTTATATTGACTGTACACATGCAATGATAACTTTACATTAATAGGGTCATCAAGGGCAATGCCTGTAACCCTTCAAAATATACAATATACATCGCATAAATAACGTTCCTAAAATACAAATAAACACAAAGAGGATAATTGCTGCACTATTTGAGCATCCATATAAACAGCATAAATGAGAAGTATGGTAAGCATATCCGATTCAATCACGTAAAGTAAACTGGTTACTAGTACTCACTTAGCTAAACGATCTGAGTTACAAACGGGCCCTCGATTGAGTCGAAAACATAATGAAGTTATTAAAGGTGTCCCGGAGTCAGCTTCAATTATTCCAAAGGAGCGAATTAAACATGAATTTGAACTTCTTCAATTGTATGCAAAAACGCTGCTAACGGATGGCTAGTCCATTCACATTCTCAAGGCACATAGAATAGGGAAGGCTCTGTCAACACCCGATTCAAATCCTCGACCAAGACCTCTTAAATCATCTTGGAAAACGAAGCGCAGGCACAGCTCCTGCTACAGAGAAAATCAACCCTGCGGGGTCAGCATTTTTGAAGTATATTTTCAACCGGAATATGGGCTGAAAGAGCGAATGAAAATGCGACAGCTAATAATAGAACTGGAAACACGAAAGACCAATGACGAGGCAAATCTCAAAATAAGGGATGGACAGATAGTTCAAGTGAAAAGTGCATTTATTTGGCCGAAGGCAGTCACTCTGGTAGCCTTACTGTCCCGTGTCAGAAACCAAAACTTGTCCACTTAAACTAATCGTCCTCAATGCCAGATCTCTGCTTAATAAGATGCCTTTGCTCCAGACTCTGGTTTTCATCCATCACCCCGACATTGTAATAGTTACAGAGACATGGGCAACACCCTGTGTATCCTTCTCCGAACTCTCTTTTCTAGGCTACGCTAACATTCGGAATGATCGATACGATGGCAGTGGCGGAGGAAGCTGTATCTATGTTAGTCAACCACATACATTTCTTCCGTTTAACTATCGCTTATTTACCGCGGTAAAAGAGAGCTGTTGGCTCCGAGTAGTTCTAAAAGATAACTACTATTTACTCGTTGGTAGTGTCTATCGCCCACCCAATGCCAGCGAGGATTACGATATTTGTCTCCCGCACGCATTTCACGCCGCAGCTGACTTAAATCTGAAGTACTGCTTGATTGCAGGTGAATTCAATCTTCTTGAATTTCACTGGTTTCCAACTTCCGGTCCTGCAAAGTTCAAAGACCTACTTGAGGCCATATATATAGGCATGTGGGACCAGGTAGTTGATTTTCCCACCCGAGGATCAAACATAATTGATCTTATTTTTTGTGGAGGTTGTTAACCATTGTCCGTGTCACCTTTAGATCCACTTCGGAATTCTGATCATGCTTTAGTTCTTTATACACTAGAACTAGAGGCTGCTGAAACGTTTTCCGATAAATATAGCTTTTTCCGTGATTTCAGATCAGCAAATATGAGGGAAGTGCTAACACACCTAAATTCCCACGACTGGACTAACTTCTTTGTAAGTTCAGATGTGAATGTTTGTACTAATACGTTTTACAAAGTTCTAGGTCCACTCATTTCTCGTTTTGCTCCCCGTAAGAAAATAATTAATGTCAAGGATGAACTCTACCTCCCTTTATCATTCCGCCGTAGACTGCGTAGACTCTCCCGTCCTTTTCATCTACAAAACGACATTTCCGTCCTGCCCTTGATCCAACAAATCTTTGAAGAGGCTAAGAGGCTCTCTGACGAAAACCAAAAAACCGATGAGGTTACCTTTGCCGAAAACCCTTCGTTAAATTTTGCGTTAGGTCAAAGTTCTAAAGGCGGATGCGAATGATATTTTTCCGTCGTTTTTGTATAAGATATTTAATCTTGCTCTTGAAAGTAAAACTTTCCCTATTTTATGGAAGGAATCGCACATAGTGCCTTTTCCCAAACTCGGCCGACCTACGTCATTTGATGACTTTAGGCCAATAAATACACTACCAGCAGTCTCGAAGATCTTTGAGACCTTGATCAAAGACCAGATGATGCGTCACCTAACAGATAATAACCTACTTAATGCGGCTCAGCATGGTTTTCTCGAAAAAAGGTCTTGTGACACTTGCCAGCTCTCTTTCTTTGATCATGTGCTACAATCTAAAGACAGTGGTTTTGCAATTTACACCGTTTACTTCGATTTCACTAAGGCTTTTAATCGTGTTGACCATGATCTCCTACTGCTTAAACTTGCCTCCTTCGGCATAGGTAACAAGCTTCTGAACTTAATATTTTCCTATTTGATTGCTCGAGCACAACGGGTTAAAATATCTGACGTTATCTCCAACCCCATGCATGTGAGGAGCGGAGTTATTCATGGCAGCGTGCTCGACCCGCTTCTATTTTGCCTCTTTGTCAACGATGTTCCTGATTGTTTTTAGTATTGTAGGCCCTTTATGTAGGCTGATGATTTAAACTTGCCTATCGATATAAACCGGTTGATCGTTACATTGTGCTTGAGCTCTTAAAAAAGGATCTTCAAGCCTTCGCTCAGTGGTGTCACACATGGCACCTCTCACTTTCTTGGCAAAAGTGCTCCGTTATGGTTATTTGTGACAACCATCAGCCCCACATAAGCATAGACGGTCACGATCTAAATGTGCCCGCAGTTATATAGGATCTGGGCATATCATATTCTAGTTGTCTTAATCTTTCAGAGCACAGCGCCCTGATTGTCTTGAAAGCACGGAAAAGTACTGGGTTTATTCTTAGAAATTTAAAACCATCAACATTAGAATCAGCCTCTATAAAATGTATGTCAGGCCTAGTCTGGAATACTGCTCGTTTCTATTTAGCCTTCTGCACGCTAGTGAATGTAAGAAGATAGAATCAGTCCCGCACTTCTTTACAAAAAGAGGTTTCTATTCAGAACACCGAAAACTGTCCTACCAACAACGCTGTGAGCTTACAATACTTGACCCGCTGTGGCTTCGCAGATTACAGAAGGGACTATTTTTGTTGTTTCAACTTCTAAACAGTCGAACATTTAACCCCCTTACATGTCTGAGGCATCTCGACCACTCTCGGCGCACCATTCATTGAGATGTATTTTTATTTCTTCCATTGGCACGCACAGTTAGATACGGACAGTTTATTTCGGTAAACGCTATAGCGAGCTGGAATAAGCTACCTAGAAGTATCAAATTCAGCAAAGCTATCCCTTGTTTACGCGAACTGTCACTAGTTTTCTACATTTAGGACATCTTCCAACACTTTTGGGTGCTGACACTGTGAAAGCTCACTTCGGTTCTGATGGCGTTCACGGACGCTGAATCCTGTGCCGGACTTCATGCTGAGGGCAATATTTCTGGCTCTGCAGACCTCAATCGGCTTATTTCTCAGTCGACAGCGAACAGCCGCTCGCCGACATACCTGCTGGTGCAGAATACCGGATCCGTAACACTAAATGGAGAAGTTCTTCACCGGGCATCTGTGTTAACGCGTCCCTGTCCTGAACTTTAATTACTCAATAAGTTGCAGTTTTTTCTCCTGAAAACACCTGAAATAACAATCAGGAGTTTTTGTCACCTATCAGCTTGACCCTCTACTGTATATATTTTTTTGACCTTGCCTGTAGACTGGCAATAAATAAATAAAATAAATAAAATAAAAAATATGGCAGTAATGACACGTGCTGGTTTGTAGACATGGTAAACTGAGGAAGGGACTGCTTACGGTAGGTATTGACGGTAGTCAGTTAGATATGGCAGTAATTACATGTGTCGGTGAGTAGACATGGTGAACTGAGGAAGGGACTGCTAACGGTAGTAAATTAGATATGGCAATAATGACAGGCTTATTAAATTAGATATCAACGTTGTGATTTATTTTGTATTGCTTTATGTCCTTTATTAGGCTTGCTGGTTTTCTTTCTATTTCATGTTAGTTTGTTTTTGGCACTTCTGTCGTTTGCTTTGAATTTGTTTATCGTAAAATGTATTGTTTTTTCTGGTTGTGCGGAATTTGTGCTGTGTCGCATACGTTCCGCAAATTGTAAAATAAGCCAATCACTTTAAATTTAGCCGTGAGCCCATTGACCTGTCGGTTGCTAACGGGAATAAGAATTATGCTAATGTGGAGTTCACCTATCTTTTTAAGGAACACGTATGTAACGTTGTGCCTTGGCACTCACTTAAGAGCCCTCACGGTCTTTTACATATCGACTTAAGAAATATCCCTAATAGCAATCAAATACGATTCGAGGCTCGAGCGGTCGTACGTCAATCGCATCTGGAATTTGATTGGTTGCTATTGCACCTCGATGACGCGTCGCTAAGGGCGCAAAAAAATGCGCGCAGTGGCATTGGAAAATCAATCGGGCACTGAGCTGTCAATCCCTGGCATGCCGTGCCATGCCATTTCCTGCGCTTTCGTGCTGCGACGCGGTCACCCAAACTGTCTGCACCCCTGTTCTGTCTATACTGACCATTTTTTTGCTTTTTTTTGCAGAATGTTTTGAGTAGTTTCTAAGAAAACACTTAGTAGACGTGCCCCGAAAGGTTTGCTGGATGATTTGCGTCAAATTGCCGAGTAGTTTAGGGAAATGTATACGTCCGACATATCTTCATCGTCGTGGCATCTGATCTCTTCCTCTAGTTCATCATATGACGACTCAGACTTAGAGATTTCCTCTGCTGATTAGGATACAAGTTGGACGTCAGATGTATCTGACGTGGCCGCAAACAACTCTTTAAGCACACCTACAATTGTAGAGAAACCTACAGTTCGAGAGGCTATGAGTTCTTTGGGCAATACGCTCGCGTATGCCATTGATTCATCTGAGCAGTCTTCTGAAGATTATCAGACGGCTGGCCTCGGACCTTCTTTTAGACGCACGAACGGTGTTGGCTGGAGAAAGTGATGTTTCAACGGTAATGGCAATGGGCAGTGGCAAGTACGTTCATCTAGTACTTGTGAAACAGTTAACTGAGCAGTTTCGAGCCCCTGCCAGGTATCTAATATGCAATAATGTTGTAACTTATTTACCTATTGATGGGCTCCCTATTCATGAGAAAACTTAGCGCGGATTTTGGCCTATCCTAGGTAGAATTATGAAGCTCTTTGTTTTAATAAATAATTAAATAAATTGTATATTTAAGGCCCAGAGGGCCCCATCATTACAAACTTAGTACAGTTGTTTAAATAAATACAAAGTGGATAATTGCTGCACTTTGTGAGCATCCATATGAACAGCAGAAATGAGTAGTATGGTAAACATATCCGATTCAAAACGATTTGCCATTTTTAAAACAAAAGTCAACAATCTTTGGCATATACGGTGAACTGGAAAAGAAGCAGTAAAAAAACTCCTAGGGTTAAATCGGAGGTGGAGTTCGGCGAGCCGCCAGTTTAAAAAAATAGGAGAAAAAAACTGCTCTACTAAAAAAATAATAGCTATATGCAATTGGATAGTACTGTGATGTTGATGACAACGTATGAGGGTTCGGAAAGCTCCTTGTTGGGTGAGAGATAATATAGCAGTCAGAGCGACTGTTTATAAACAGCAGTGGAGGTGAGAGAGGACGAACTCATCGTAGACAACATGGTCAAAACGAAGAGGGGACAGTAGAGGTCACGAGATCATCATCGAGAAGCGACCTTACTGACTGCATAGTCCATCACCAAAGAGGCGAAACCATTTGAACCCGCCTCGATCATCAACAGAACCTGGAGACTATCGTCAGGGTTGCAAATTCGGAGGTAAGTATGAAGGTTGTCAAGAGTTGGCAATGCTAGTTTAAAAGGAGGGAAGAAAAAGTGAATGCAAAGATTGACTCTGCAGAGGATGATGGAAATATATAAAGAGACCAATATAATATCAAGGGAGCTGCCTCAAATACCGGGAGGCCCATTTTCAAAATCCAAAAGTTGCGAGTTTGGGAAGGAAACAGACAATAAGGACTTTATATCTTCCGAAGTTAAATGTTTGCGTACTTTGGTTTTGAAAATAGCTAATGTAGACAACAACCTAATTTGCAGTGTAAGATTATTCCATAGAAAAGCATATTTAGAGGCAAAAAACGGAGACCGGTTAGTTGTGGAGCTACGGGAAATATCCATTGTGGGAATTTACTGTTCCTATGAAAAGCCTTCAGATGTACAAACTTTATGTAGGCCCCTCGCTAAACAATTAAAATCTTTGGCCATAGATGGTCTGCGTGTCGAACATATCAAGAGTACCCTTGGGATTTATTATAGCAGCTGTAATTTGCAATGCTCCAAAGAAAGCTTTCATTAAGTAATTTAAGAATGTTAACGCTTATAATGGCTGTGAGCGGTGTTGCGTCAAAGGTGATTACGTAGATTAAGTAGTAGATGATAGCATCTCAGAGCGTTTGATGATGGATGCCGATTTTCTCTCCGTCATAGATGACAGCCATTGTATCGGCACTTCACCATTGCTAGCCTGTTTAA